>JAEKIV010000401.1:0-30640 GCA_016801325.1 Hypholoma fasciculare
TCAGCCGTAATCACGGGAATCATCAAATATATTAGCTGAGCTTCAACCGGCCACGATATAGAGAGAGTCGACTTTCACTGGGATTAATCAATTACACGCACATAGTCCGTGTTAGCGACGGTCAGAGTTGGCGATTCGGGCTTCGATTAACATCGCGATTAATGACATTAACCGCCTCTTAACCCATTCACGCAGAATCAGCTTTGATTCGCAGCATGATTATTCCAAGCATGAAACAACAACCACCTCTGTGGCCCTCAACATGCATTGGTGTGGGACACCTTCCCACCTCCGAGTCGTGCAATACTAGTCAAGTCCAATAATAAATTTGTAACCGTAATTATCCGTACTAAATGTGAAGCCCCGCAACAAGGTATTGACTTGGCTCTCTTATACTTGTCAGCGCTCATGGTTCTCCGAGTCGAGACCTCTTCGGGGGATAAGCGAGATGCGAGACTAAGTGGCGTATTGTATAACTATATTAGTACGTAAGGGAGTCCATACGTAACGGCTGCCAGGCTCACGCTGGCTTCCATGGCCCATAAGACTCAAAAAAGAGCCAAACGGTGAACTTAATAGCTTTACGCTATCTATTCCCAAGGGGTCTATGTTGTTCCTTTTGGAGAGTCTGAAATTAGACTCACCATAAAGATCTGTGGGCTAAGCATACTTCCAGGCATACATATTTCCTTTGCATTTCCTGCGAGCGTCGAGCGCGATAGCTAAAAATAGCTCAATTCATGCCACTCGATATAAGCGCGCGTCCTTGAGCTTGAGCTTGAGCGCTGATCAAATGATTCTACAGCTGAGAAGCACTGAGATCGGAGAGCACTTCGGCAAACCTTTCCAACAATTAAAATATTCGCTCGTGACTGCCGTCGTCTATGTCTGACTCTTTGTGCTGCAAGTATGGTCAAGCAAACGTGGAGTCTTGCATACAGTAAGTCATGTGTTAGAGCTACATAGCTCCGGCCGCAGCACATACATAACACTTGAATAGCAAAATGTTTGGAGACTGCGCCACAGAGCCACTGGCTAGTATTTCTCCTTTCCGAGAAGCGTCACAGGGTTGCCGCGACGGCGTCAATGGGAAGAAGTAGGTCGGCAAATGATACAGGGTCGATGCAGGGTCTGGAAAGATGGATATCCGCGATAATTGAGACGCTAAATATGCGTCATTGCACCGTTGAGTGACTGCTTTGAGCTGTCGTGGAGAGTAAAGCTTCAAAAGGGGAAGCATAAAAGTGGCTTTCTGTGAAAGTGAAGGGGTTACAGTACATCATTGAAGATGTATTGAAAGCGTATGATTTGTTACTTGAAGGACCCGCCCAGTGGTACTTAAAGTGAATGTATCTGTGTTTCCACTGGCGGAAAAGCTCGGAAGTGATACACATTTAGAAGGGGGCCTATCTCTGGGTTTTTTGCTACTGCCTAGTTCCGTATCCACCGAGGCGCGTACATATGTACATCGTTAGGAAATCATTTCGGTAAAACCTCGGTAAAATGGGATAGCAGACGAAAACGCAACTTACATAAAAGATATACCACTGCAATTGCAAGATCTGATGTGGTTTAAAAAATAGACCTGAACAT
Organism: Hypholoma fasciculare; assembly: GCA_016801325.1. NCBI lineage: Eukaryota > Fungi > Basidiomycota > Agaricomycetes > Agaricales > Strophariaceae > Hypholoma > Hypholoma fasciculare. Next base: position 1,594 of record JAEKIV010000401.1, read on the forward strand.
TGGTCTTCTGGGTGCAGTGAGATCGTTTCTGGGCTTTCCAGAATTTTTTACTGGATGCTTGTCGATAGGAGGTTTTATGTACGCCGTCAGTCTAGAAAAAGGTACCGGGTTGCAATCCTGGCGGGACATGCCATCAACGTGGCCGTAGGTTGCGGATGCGAACAAATCTGTGTATATACAAATATATTTCACGCAGTCCCACCTGGTTCCTTGGTGACGGTGCGGAAGGATTCTCGCGACAGCTTGCGACCCCGACTTGCCGCGCGGTCGCGATGATTCGGGCCAAATGAAAGATTCAAGTCCATCAGAGTCCATCGACGTCCATCAGTAATTCGTTTTCACTATCCGTGTGAGCACCTTTAGCGAGAAAATCTGCCTTCATGATATCTAGAGCCTTTTTTTTGTTTTTTGAAAAGTGTCCCGAGAGCGCATCTCTTAGATAGCTGCTCGATTCCGGTGAATATTCATCGTGTTCCAATTAAACATCAAGAGAAATGAACGGTTGATTTTACAAAGCTGTATTTTGCTTTGATGAAGCGATCCGATCGAAATATTTCCAGGGCGAATGTCGTTTACTTGGTTAAAGCTTTTGCCAAGTGCTTCAAAGTATTAGACTTTGAGGGGGTTCTCTAAGATTTTACTAAGATACAATTTTATAGCGTATAACCCGTCACCTATGTATACTGAAACGACTCTAGCTCGTGAGTAGACGGTCGACCAAATTATCCCAGCGTTAGACCAAGTTGCGCACATGTGTGGTGCTCGAATTTAATATCCTTCCTATCCTTCCCCAACGTAAAGTCGATCAGTGGGGATCAATTGATCACCCCAATTTATCGAAAGAGGGGACGATAAAAGGCCAAGCTTTTCGTGTTCTGCTCAATCCTCACTTTAAAAAAAATCGAGTGACATTTACATGTGAGTAACCTGCTCGTCACTCCGCATCCTTTTGCTTATGTGCTGTATCTTGTGTCATGAGTAGGTTTTGAGTGGCCAATGGGATGCGGCAGCTGACAGAGCTTAGATGAACAGCGCGCGCGTTGCGCGGGGCCCCGCAGGGCCCCGCACGAGTCGTTAAAGTGCAATATTCTTGCAATATTCTCTGAAAAAACATTTCACATGGCTCGATCTGCGGGTGCTGTTGATCGTGAGTGATTCCGAATGCCATGACATAGTTTGATTTGCGTCAAGTATTTACCAGAGTGTATTTTTCCAGATTTTTCCACTGAGCCGTCAACTTTTCATATGTGGTGATAGCCCGCAGTGGTATGTATCGACTGACATTTTTCGGATCACACCCGGCTTTCTATACTCGGCGAGGTGTGCGCCTGGTCGTGGTCTAAGCTATCCTTGGGAACCACCCAAGCGGAGCTTTGCAGGCTTGGTCACTTTCCTAAATTGCAAATGCGGGGATAGATTATATGTTGAGTTCGATCATCGCGTCCTAAGCTTCGGCTCAAGCGACAATTGAATCGTATATGTGGGCTTTTTGATCTATGTTCAACCTCTTGTAAGTTCACTACACATGCGCCTACCTGACTGCACTTGTTTGACGGCTTGAATTGGCCAGCGGTTTCGATCAAAAAATGCTCGATAAACAGCCCTGAGAAATTTTAGCGTGAAAGGGCGAGTCCGCGAGGACATACAGAGAAAATGAATAAACCTGAACATAATTTGTTGCAGGGATTCAGGAACACTATTTACCAGAAAAGGCAATTGCGTCCACATGACCGCTTTCCACATGGACTGATCTCAGATCTGCATACTAAAATGGTGTCGTCTTGCTCCTCCACTACAGGAGCGAAAGCGAATAAATGGCGCGCACCAAATATCGTCTTGTTCCCCGATTCTCATCCCCCGACCAAGACCTTCGTCTCTTAGACATCTCTCTTCTGCACCATGTCCTATGCAGCTGAGCCTTTGAAGGTCGCCCGTGCCGGTGCCTTGACCCTTTCATGGTGTTTCTCCGTCATCGCTGCCTCAGTCGGTTAGTGGAGCTCGTGTGCGCGGTCATAAATCGAGGAAACGCTAACGATTACTCTCCTAGGTCTCAACGCCCTGATTAAGTCTAACCAGCAAAAATCAAAGCTCAAGAAGCTGGCGGCTTCTCCCACAGTCGTATACATCGACACTGCTGGTGAGTATTTCTATTTACCACTACGAAAGTAATTAATATCCGTTGTTAGATATCTTCAATGTCGGTGTCCTCGCCACCACTGTGTCGCTCATCCTCGCCATCCTCGCCTCGAAATCTCTCGTTGGGATGTTCGTGCCTCTGACCAAGCGCTTCATCGAGAGAACTCTCCGCATTCAATCATACATCGGCTTCCTATTCACCGTCATACTGCTTGGAAGCATGATCCCCTACTCGTTTTATTTCGCGACTCGGCATGCGCAGGTTACGGCCTTCATTGGGACGGTTCAACTGCCCGATTCCGTCATCAAAGCCGCTGAACAGGCGTCAGGGTCAACCAGCATATACAAGGATATCGACTACCGTAGGTGCAATCTCTATTTGATCTTTTTCAAGTTTTCTGAACGCTACATTTTCTAGTGAGACTTGTCACCATCTTCGGCTGGATCGCACTATTTTTCAACCTCATCGCATGCTCTGTGCTCTTCAAGGCTGGTGGGATGGTTTCCAAGACCCCAGCAGTGCCGGTTGTCGCTAATTCAAGTCCTACAACGACAATGAAGGAGGAGCCCGCGACACACATCGAAGAGAAAGAAACAGAAGAAGTTTAAAATGCGCTGTTTTTGACGGAGGTTGATACCCATTGCTTTCTGGTACCCGTTTATATTACGAACACCTGCACGATATTGAAAGCCCCCCACGTTAATATACCATGACTGGACCTCGTATACTTAATAATGAATTAAAAATGGGAGAATTTTTATTCGTCACTTTTGCCCTTGCACTATCGTCCGGGCTCCAGACTGACAACCTCTACAATATCTGAGACGTCATTCATTACGCCTCAGCGCTATGTACATGTCAGGTTCGCTGACACCCCGCCCCACGACGACCATGTGCGCACTCCGCGCGTCCTCTCCACGGACTCTCCATACATACATACGTTGCCACTGACCAGCCCATGTGTTTTCGATCTTTATTCTCAGCGATTTATTTATAACCATTAGTATGGACGTTGACAAAGTCCACGCATAATCGACAGATTGCATCCGCGGTACGGCATCGTCTTCTTACTCACACGGGCTACCAGGGGCTACCCCGGAATAAGATAATGTTATGGAATTTGCGCTGAAACAGAAACGCATTCTGGAACTCTCTTCAAGATCCTGCGAAGGTTCTCAACACACACGATCTTCGGTCGTCTTTTACACACCTTGTTATCTTTCGTTATCCGGAGTCGGATGGAACGACGGCCAATTTTTGACCCCCAAATTCGACAGCATGCTGCAAGGACACTATAAAAAACGAACGCGGGTTTTTTGAGGCAACTTTGTTGAATAAAGTACTTTCTGAATGCAAAAAATTACTTGTTCTTCCCAGAAAGAATCGCGAATTGCCCTAGCCTTTGTTAAGTACATTTGAAAGAAAGCAATAAGTGGCATAAATATGTCCGGCTATATATAGAGTTAGAGTGAATAGTCGTCGTGCAGATCGCGGTGAGTTTAAGGAGAGGTAAAATTCGGACTTCAGGCGATGGTGCAGTCCTTGTCTTCGAGTCCTAATCCTGCCAGGCCTGCACCATCGAGCCCTGGAGGGAGAACGCCCATGAGTTCAGTCGGAGGGGTTCCATATGACTGCATCTGGTCATACACAGTTCGGTGAGTTTTAGATTCAGGCGGTTCATGAGCTAGCCGCTTACCTCGCCCATCAGGTCGACGACTTGCTTGCTGCATTCCACGTTGGCATCGTCGTATGTGCTTGCTTCGAAGATAGCAATGACCTTTTTCACGCAAACATATTGATTTTCGTATCGTGTTCTGTCTTCATCTGAAAGAGGAGCTGGAGGTTTCTCGAGATATGCGGGAAACTGAAGAAGGTCAATTAAACTGAAAAAGGTCAAACAGTAGTGGACATACGCCGTCGGCTAGCTCTTTCAGAGGTTCGTAGAGCACTTCCTTGCTCATCAATTGCCCCATCATTGTTTCCAGAAAACCTGCAAGTTCTGCGTCTTCGTCTCCTCCTTCGCCCAAGCCTAGGTCACCCAAAGATTGTAGAATAGCATCAAGCGATTCTGCGCTAGGAGCGCCCCCAGGTGGTGCACCAGAACCCTTTAAACAGAAGACGTCAGCGGATCGATTTTGCCTTGGTGTGCATCCCGACGCGCCTGGATCTTGGCCTCGTTCTCCTTCATTTTGTTCATTGCCTGCTTTATCTTATCTTGGAATCCGCCTGCGCTGTCCTTTCCAGATCTCGCATCTTTCTCGAATGCCTCTCCACCCAGCCCTGCGATCCCGTCTTGGCCGATATTGCCGTCCATCCCTTCGACGAGCATCACTTCCCATGCGGCCTTGAGAGCGCGCTCGCGTTCAGACTCTGACATATCTCCAGACGCCCCGGCCTCCGGCACGCCCGCCTCGCCCGCGATCTCGCGCATCAAGCTCTCCATCCCCTGTGCAAGCTCCTTCGCGAACTCGTCCTCGTCACCTTCGTCCATGACACTCAGATTGTGCCCCGAGCCTGCTATTGACTGCGGCGGCGCATCGACCCGCGTGTTGGTTCGCGGTCTGCCGAACGTTGTTGTCGTTGTTGCTGATGGCGGGGGTGGCGGTGGCGGGGATGTAGGTACCTGCGAAGAGGCGCCCGGGTTGAATTGCGACAGAACATCTGGATTGGAATTGACGGTGAGATCTCACGCGAGTTTTGGCGGTGAAGGCACGTACCGTCGAGATCGTCGAGGTCGTCTTCCGGATCGACAGACAATTTCTCGAGTGTGGGGTGTGGTGCAGATGTTGCCATGTTGCAGATAACGGAAATAAGCAAGATCTTGAAGATTTTGCGAGTGTTTCAAGCTTTCAAAAGTTCACCGGGTACAACGACGGAGAGTGCGGAGCTAAGCAGAGCTACGAACAGCACAGCAGTTGTGGTAGCGCAAGGAATTCGAAAATCGAGCCCCTAGAAGCTGGCTTGGTATACCGGGGTGCTATTGCCGGGAATGCCGACTCCGGCTAACTCCGACCATTAATTATGTGGCTTTCCAATTCTCAACGTTCAACCTTTCCATTAGCGTCTTGTCGTCTACAGAGCTTCAGGAAGAACAGGCGTATTACCTATGTATTCCGCAATTTTACTCGGACTTGCGCATGCATCGCTTCGCGCAGCTTTCTCTCCATACGTCCTCGAGCGCGTTTGATTTGCGTTTGATATCCATGGGGATGATGACATTTCTGCAGGGCCGCAATCCGTAGGCATGATTTGACTTATGAGCGCTCTTTACTGAACCCCACCCAGTTCACAGATCGATGTCTGTCAGCTCATATATGCGGCCACAGAGAAATCCTAGCGATGATACAAAAGTCGATGTAGAGCTTGAAGATCGCCCCCACTCCTCGCAGTCGAATGAAAGACAGCCGCGGTTCAGTTTCAACCAGGCATCCGTACACGAGAGACCGTACAAGCCAGTAAGTACCACAACTCAATGGCCGCGAGAAAAGGGATATTTACATGGATATCATCATGTCAGGCACCTCAGCGACGCAACACAGCTCCAAATCTCAAGGGAGCTTCGCCCATCCTTGCATCGCAGATAGGCGCTCAAGAAGAGGTCAGATAATCACCCTAGATCTAATGTCCGATTTCTCATGTATATCTCCAGTCTGGTGGCACTCCGTGGCGACACGAGGAGCCGCATCGCTCGCAGACGCATAACAAACAAGAGGATTCATGGCGTAAATGCCACGCAATGGCCGAGAAATATGATAACGAGCGGTGCGAAGCGTGGAGAGATGAAGTTGACAAACTTCTCATTTTCGTGTGTAAATTCTTTGTAAAACTTGGGGTTGAAGAAGCTACTTATATACTTCATAGGCTGGCCTTTTCTCGGCAACTGTGACAGCATTTGTAATCGAGTCGTACAAATGGCTTCAGGAAGATACGGACGACATATCTCTTCAGCTACTTGCATTTATCGCGGCACAAGTTGCAAATAGCAGCAGTACGGCCTTACCCTCAGCTCTCATACCACAACCTTTCTCCGTCTCTGCTTCAGAAGTCCGTATCAATTCTGTGTGGTTCCTCAGTCTGACTCTTGCTCTCACCACCGTGCTCATTGGCATTCTCTGCCTCCAATGGCTGCGAGAGTTTCAACGCGATGCGGCGCTTTCGCACAAGGACGCTGTAGCCCTTCGTCAAATGCGTTACGAAGGCTTGCTGCACTGGCGCGTGCCCGACATCCTCTCTCTACTCCCTATACTCCTCTCAACTTCTTTGGTGCTATTCTTCTTCGGACTACTGGAACTCCTGTGGACACGAAACAAAATTGTGGCGGTGTTTATAACCGCTGTTGTAGGCGTCGCTATGATGTTTCTTGGAGTCACCACTGCTCTTCCAGCAGTGCAGTATGTGACGACTAGGGATCCACATCTGCGAGTTTACCAGTGCCCATACAAGTCTCCGCAGTCATGGATTTTTTACCAAGCAGGTTCAATATTTTTCTTCGTTCTAGATTACCTACATATCTGGTCGCGCATCGAAGAGGATCCATCGTCTCGTAGAGTCCTCAGATCTCGGGGAGATCTCAACTGGCTCACTTTTGATATGCGGTGGAGGCGGCTCCGAGACGCGCAAGAGGTGGTCCGGGGCGTAGCGAAGAATTTGGAAGATTCGGACGATATCATACGCGGGCTTCAGTGGCTCAATGCGACGTTTAGCCACAGTGTAGAAGCCATTCATCACATTCATCATGCCATTGCCGACCTGGAACTCCCAGCCGCGGCGACTACAGTATCTGGCTTCTACATAAAGGGACAAATCGATGACGCCACGCTTCGAGTCATGTTGGACGACCGGTTCTCTCCCACAGAAGCGCAGAAGCGGGACATTGTTTCCGCATATTACCTCAACATGCACCATAGCTCGCATCCTGCTCTCAAGACATTGTACATCGAGACTGTCACCCGCATCTTGAACTCACAGGACGTACCGCGGCCATTCTATGACTGGCTCTCTGAAATCCTGCAGGAGTTGGCATCGCCGTCGTCGACATCGACGCAAGGGCATGCCGTCGCCCGGCGATCCTATATCAATGCGGAAATAAAAGTGCAAGTTCTTCTATGCGTGAAAAACATCATATCCCGACGCCGCGCTCTGCAGACTTCTGACGTCGTCGTCGCATGGGCGCTCCTCCACCGATTAGTGGCGCCCTCACTCACCAGTTCTACTTTACCAGACGAGGGCAGCGGTGTCGTGCCCGTCTGCGCCAACACCCAACACCTCAAGCTGGCGTGCGCCCTTTTTGAGGAGTTCGAAATGTGGATACAGGCAGGCAATGCAATCGAGCGCTGGGAGCGCGTGAAGCTCTGCGCGGAGGGTATGCTCACGGTGTTCGGTGCGGCGCCGGACATGATGTGGCTACAAGGCGTGTGTCCCGATATCTACAAGGCGCGCTCGCTCGTGTGCACGCTCGGTACCCATTTCGCGACGCTCGGTGGCCCTGAGGAGGTCCTGACCCGCGAGCAGTGGTGGCTGGACTACTGGGACGGGTACAACGAGGCCGATTGGAATCGTCTGACGCATAAATTCCGGGAGATTGATGACTTGGGACGCTGACAATTTTTGGACTTGTGCTCCGTGCAGCTTATAAGTTATTCAAGTATGTGTATTGTAATATAAACTAAGTGTGCTTCTACTTACCGAATCCCAACGGAATCACGAAGTACTTTAAATGACGAGGCAGCATGCGATTCAGGAATCAGCGTTCACTCGTTCGTGGCCTTCGAATCAATCAACGCAGAATTCAAATGAGAAAAGTACGACTGTTAACATTAAGGAACTTGCGAGGTAACTGCGATTTTGCAGCGATTGCTCGTTGAAATTAAGTTCGAAGTTTGTTGGAAGTTTGCGCAGGGCCGCAGGCTTCAAGCTTCAAGCACGTATCACGCATCAATACGTCACGCGGCCTCCGGGTTTGACCCGAACCTGCTCAAGCTTCAACTATAACGGTACCCAGGAGAGTCTTCAACTGTCTTCAATCGTCTACTCTATCTCTCAACCGGGTGCAGAAAGAAGAAGCCTCGACCTATGGAATATCGGAATTGCCGGGGCTGACTTCCGTTATGTTGATATGCTCCGAGGCGATTGCCTTCCTTGTTCGGCCTGTTGCAACTGGCGGCTGGGCCAGTGTTACACAAATGGCGTGTCCATGTGAGGTCAAGTTCACAGGTTCACGACTGCTGATGCTGACTATCTCTTCATGGATCGCAGCTCATGCGTTACATTCAGCTGTGTGCTTCTAAGTTCTAACGTCGTCTTCCAACGCAATTGACTAATGTGGCGCAGAGAATTCGATGGGTGAGAAGAACTTTGAAGAGCTCTTAGATCTCATTCACGCCCAACGCATTTAACATCATGGAAAATTGCCATTCTATTGGGTGGGGTCTAAAGATCATGCCTCGGCTTTTCTACGCGAAATGTTCTGGAGAACTTGTCGACTCTTTTAATTAAGCACGTCGACTGCTCGAAACCTACACACTTACACCTGGATTCCTCGTAAAGGTTCTGCAGCACGGGGAGCTAAATCCTGATGGGATATTTCGTAAGTGGTTTCCCTGCTCACAGAGGTAACGGAGCTGAAATTTTACTGATAGACTTTTGGAGGCGACTGCCAGTCATGTGTACGGACGTTTGGGGTACGCATCTAATTTCTATCCCGTGGTGTGAGCACACATGCCCCCTCACCTGAAGAATGGCCTGAACATAGATCTCTCTCAACTAGATTCATTAAACTCCTCGAGCATGTGTGCGACAGCGAGCAAGTTATTTAAAAGCATCACTGAAATTTTCCCTGGTTCTTCGACCTGGATCATCCGGCTGTCTTTCACATGAACAATCTACCAGATGACGTCGGGAGGCCAGACTTCTACTACATACCAATACATTTGGTGACCGCCACTCTTTACTTGTCTCTGAGGCCACGGTCGAGCATTACTTGATTTGTGTTCTGTGCCGCGTCTAGGGTGTTGACAAAGAACCAGCTGACAGAACATGACGCTCTTGCACACGTATTCGCTCAACGGAAGGGTATATAACTGAAGGCCAACCTTTTCACCAGCAACTGTCATCGCGATGTTCTCCATTAAACATCTACTGCGCACGGTCAGTGCAATCTTGGCATTGACGACATATGCCTCTGCTCTCGGGACGTCATGTACTGCACCTCTTGGAGCGGGAACGTCTGGACCTAACGATCCCTTTTGGATGCAAAGTATCAAGCACCAAGGGAAGGCTCCCCTCAATTCGTTTGGGAATGGGTACACTGTTTTTCGAAGCGTGAAGGTACTTTCACCTTTTATTCTATAGCTCCTTGTTTTCTCAATTCGATACTAGGACTACGGTGCTGTTGGAGATGGAGTCCACGACGACACTGCAGCCATCAAGTCTGTCCGTCTTCTTTGATGATGAGATCACGATATTGAACTATCTGGTCGTGCATAGTGCCGCAATTAGTGCTCAAGGGCGGTGTGGACTAGGCTGTGATTCATCCACGTAGGTCTATTCCTGCTCTCAACGCCGATGTGGCAACTCATGCCATTTTTAGCACCTCTCCTGCGATAGTTTATTTTCCGCAAGGGTAAAACTCCTTTCGTTTGATCTAAAAATTTCGACGAGCCTAATTTTTCTCTAGGACATATCTCGTTTCTTCACCAATTATACCATTCTATTACACACAACTCATTGGAGATGGGAAGGTACCTCCGACCCTCCTGGCTTCTGCTTCATTCAGTGGCATGGCAGTCATCGGTAAGTCAACATTTATATTCCCACTGGTTTGTTCTCAATTTCTTCCTAGATGCCGACCCATATATCCCAGGAGGCGGTGGTTCTCAGTATTGGGTCAACCAAGATAACTTGTCAGACTTGTTGTCTCCACGATTGCACTCAGCGCTGACCATGATATAGCTTCCGTTCCATCCGTAATTTTGTAATCGACGTCCGGCAGTGCGTATGACTTTGTTCGTGGCTTCTACTATGCATCTTATTTATCGTTCACTATCAGGGTTCCTGCTACGAACTCGCAAGGAACCGGTATCCATTGGCAAGTATCTCAGGCCACTTCATTGATGAATATTGTCGTGCAAATGTCTACCGCTTCCAACACTGCGCACCAAGGGATCTGGATGGAAAATGGAAGGTGAGTACATCATATTAAGTCCCGCAAGCGTGCAAAAGTAACCTTCTCTGAAGTGGTGGTTATATGGGCGACCTCGTCTTCAATGGAGGTGAATCAATTTGATGATGTCACGATGCGTTGAGAGCTCAGACTCTACTCTAGGAAAGTTCGGAATATGGGGTGGAAACCAACAGTGAGCTCACTTGCGTAACGATAAAGCTTGGCAAGTTGTTGATATTTTTTATCTAGGTTTACTCTCCGTAATGTTACCGTCAATAATGCTCAGACGGGAATATACACTTCGTGGAACTGGGGTGAGCAAACAATGATTTCGAATCGATTCTGTAAGATTCTAAATATACATATTTAGGATGGACATATCAAGGCGTCAACTTCAACAATTGTCAAGTTGGTTTTGATATTGCCACGGGAGGTCTGTCAAACAGTGACCAGGTGGGTAATCAATTTCTTTTGCTAGCACAATCAGCCTTACGCACGGTATCCCCTTAGACGGCAGGAGCACTGGCGATTATCGACTCTGTAGCAACAAATACTCCCATATTTGCTCGTACCTCCAAAGCTAGCAGTGGTGCCCTGGGAGGCTCACTCGTACTCAACAACGTCAAGTTGAACAACGTACCTGTCGCTGTTGGTATAGTTGGCGGAGCCACGGTGCTCGCCGGCGGGACCACAACAATCGCTTCATGGGGCCAAGGGAACGTCTTTAAGGGAACGTCCGGCACGCGTACATTCACCCAGGGCAACATCCCCGCACCTAGCAAGGCAGGAGGCCTACTTGACGGTAATGGAAGAATCGTCGGGAGGACGCACCCTCAGTATGCAACTTATGCGGCCAGCCAATTTGTCAGCGTTAGAGACCACGGAGCAGTAGGAGATGGTGTCACGGACGACACGGCGGCCATTACGAACGTATTCAACACTGTATGTCAACGTAGCTCTGTTTATTCGATTGACTCGTTCTCACTTCTATATTGACAGTATGCAGGCTGCAAGATCATCTTCTTCGATGCTGGCATTTATGTAGTCTCGAGTACCATCACCATTCCCGCAGGAACGCAGATGGTTGGAGAAGCGTGGACTGTGCTTGCTGCAAAGGGCGCCGCATTCCAAAACCAGAACAGTCCCAACGTAGTCTTCAAGGTCGGCGCTACAGGATCGCAAGGCATCTTAGAAATAACGGATATCTTGTTTACGACGATTGGACCTGGTCAGTCCAAACGAAAATACTCTTTTATCTAGTTTTTGTTGATCTCACTTTTCTGCAGCTGCGGGAGCCATTCTCTTGGAATGGAATGTGCACGATCCCGCTGGAACTCAAGCAGCGGCTGGAATGTGGGACTCTCATATCAGGTAAGATTTCTAGTACTTACTCTGGTTTGTCACTAACATGATCCTCTACGAAGGCTGGGTGGTGCGGCTGGAACAAATCTGCAAAGCAATAACTGTCCTTCAAGCGGATCTGGGGGAACAGCGGCATGTTCGGCAGCTTTCCTAGGCTTGCATTTGACAACGCAAGCCACTGCGTACATCGAGGTCGGTTACAATGCCATCACACCTCGTCTTTCCGCTGTTATTGACTGTCTTCTGCTGATCAGGGCGCTTGGATCTGGTTAGCTGACCATGATATGGACACTCCGGGAAACGGCCAGCTATCGCTCTTTTCGGGGAGAGGCATACTCTCTGAATCGCAAGGCCCTGTGTGGCTGATTGGCACAGCTGGTATGTACGAATGTTCTGTGTCCAGCGAGTCAACTCGATTAAAAATGTGTCCAGCTGAGCACCACGCGCTCTACCAATATCATGTGGTCAATGCGGCTAATCATTACATGGGTCTTATACAGACTGAAACGGTTTGCTCGATTTTTCGTTTCTAGTTGTCGTACTAAGTTCTTTATCAGCCCTACTATCAACCATCTCCCGCCTCGCCTTCGCCGTTTAGTGTCAACAGCGCCTACAACGACCCGACGCCCTATAGTAACAGTCCTTCGGCGTGGGCTCTCTCTATCATAAACTCCAAAAACATCCTGGTATTCGGAGCCGGTCTATACAGCTTCTTTGACGTGAGTGCCCGTGGATTCTGGTGATAACATTACATCTCATCTTATTAACGCAGAATTTCTCTCAAAACTGCCTCACGCCGGCCGTCTGCCAGAGTCAGATCGTCAATGTTGACACAGCATCGACCGGAATCAACATCTTCAGCTTATCCACTGTTGGGACGACCTCCCAGCTCAGCGTGAACTCTGCGGGGGTGATCAACCAATCCGCGAACATTAACGGATTTGCGTCTACGGTGACTAGCTGGAGTCAATCATAAAGTGTGCGCTGCACTTAACTATATGTATATGAATGTAAATCCCTGTGAAACGAGACGTTATCATCAGACTCCTAAGGTTTCGAATAAAAAATTCAATCAAATACCTGATAAAACATAATACATTCATAGTTGGTATTAGTGTCTTACAGAACATGTTGGGGCAGGAATCGAACCTGGAGCCTCCGCATTTTGGGCTCGACTGTCGACAGAGGAGAACGCCGCTGAGAAGTCTTGACATGATGTATTATGCTAGGAGCGGAGCTAGTCACCAGTAAAAGGTTCATTCCGAAATTTCTGGACCCGTGGAAGCGGCCAAGAGCCGCAACAAGAGATGTCGAGATCTGGAAACATAGTATTCCTCCTTTTTAGAAAAATTTGGCGAAGTCCCCGTGGGAAGCGGACTTAGTTTTTTTGAACAAGAGTTAAGAAAGCCTGTCTCGACTCCCGAATCAAAGAGCTATGAACTTCTGCCTCTCAAATATATATATAACTACGTACCTTGACCCTAGACCCTTCAAGAACAGTTTGGGAAGCGTCCACTAGGAACAAAAAGGTGAAAAAAATGTCGGTAACAGGAATCGAACCTGTGGCTCTTCGGTGATTTGCACAGCCACAACGAAGTGATTTAACCCCTAATCGATACCGACTACAAAAAGAGTTCAATTAAGATAATGATAATCGCAAACATTTACGTAAGAGCGTGCCTTGTCCGGGCACACATTTTCTTCGTAATCCGAGCCTTCGTTCATTGATCTACTTCGTTCGTTGATCTACTCATGCTGGCGATAGGAATATTCGACACGTCAACAAGTGCTTCCACTTTGAAAAACAAGTTTCATCTTGTAGCAGAATTACTTTGGAATTGCTCATTAGAACTTGTCTCCAATTGGAACTACGCATCATGAAAAACTTCGAAACGCTCCCGGAATTCCTTTGTGGTTGCTTTGTGGCATGATAGAACTGCTTACATGCCACATACAGAGTACATCGTGGCGCCCTACTGAGTGGTTTTGAAGCCGACATGACCAGTAGTTCATATTTGACCTTCTCATGGAATATACTTGAGAAAGTGGCACTGGGGGTGATTCTTTCGACAACCTGCTTTTGAGGCGGCGGGGGCGTTTATGCAACGTCTATGTATAACTGGCTTTATTATCTGGGCTCGATATCGTCACTTGACCCTGAGGGCGGCTCTATTCCCGTTCGATAGAGGACGTTTGGTCTCAAACCGGGCTTAATTGATCTCCTCTGAACTGGGACAGTATCTTTATCTGTGCTCACATTTTCTTTTAGCGAAGGTTCTTCATCCCTTCATCAAGTACATCTCCTCCAAATCGACGCCCTCTCGGAAAATGTGGTATACCGACCTCGGTGTATGGTTCCTTGTTTTGCATCAAGCAGTAACCAGTAATGCTGCGCCAGCGACTACACCTCTCCAGCCAGCAGTTCAGTATACGGATTCGGAACCAAACGACGTATTATGGCACCCTTCTTCCCCTATCATCCCTCAACCAGAACGCGCTGGTCTCGGTGCAGCCCTCCTAGGGCCACAAAATATCCCAATAGAACTCCAAAACTCGGATCTCCTAGCGGGCCCAACAACAGACAATGGCAACGTCAAAAACTTCAAGTGGTCGATGTTCACTAGCCATACGAAATTGAAGCATGGAGGCTGGACGAAGCAGCAAAACGGTCCGTGCAATTATTTCCGGAAATATGTGCACTGGCGACTAACAATGAACGCAGTGAATGCAATGCCCATCGCGGAAGATTTGGCAGGTAAGCCCGTATCTCGGGATGCTGAATCTAATTCCTAAACTATATCTTGAAAGGGGTGAACATGCGTCTTGCAGCTGGGTCCATCAGGTGGGTTTCGAGTAGGCGAGTATTTACTTTATTCCAAATTGATGTTATTTCCAAGAGAGCTACATTGGCACACTGCCGCAGAGGTATGTTTGCTCACTGTGCAAATTTCCCTGTTTGATGATCATCTCGCTCGAACAGTGGGGCTATGTTTTAAAGGTTTTAGCTATGTCATTGGTGCACTAGCAATCAGACTGACCCCCTTTGTAGGGCGAAATGCGAGTGAGTACGATCACCCCTGACGGAAACGTATGGGTAGGAGATGTCGTGAGTACCGGTGCACCTTCAACTCTTCCTCCGCGCTTAATCTGGCCAAGTCCGAAGGTGACATCTGGTACTTCCCTGCTGGAAATCCACATTCCCTCCAAGCCAAGGATACCAACCCCCAAGGCGCCGAATTTCTTCTCATATTTGACAAGGGCGACTTCTCGGAAGACTCGACGTTTCAGCTTACAGACTGGCTCGCGCATGTGCCAAAGTCTGTAGTGGCGAAAAACTTCGGGTTGACCGGCGACCTACAGGCGTTCGACCACATACCTCAAGATGATCTCTACATATTCCCTTGTGAGTTAGAAAGGTCAAGTAGTATAAATAGCTGATTTGATACTATTCTGCAGCTTTACCCCCTCCCCAGGACGTGGAGGACGACAAGGTCGTCCCAAATAATACTCCATTTCCGTATACCTATCAATTTTCGAAGATGATCCCGGAAACGAAACAAGCTGGAACTATCAAAATTGTCGACAGTCAGACATTTGAAGCCTCACAGAAAATCGCTGCTGCGGAAGTCCGGCTTGAAGTGGGAGGGCTTCGGTGCGTCCGGTTCTCCTTCGGCTACATTCATAATTCCCTAACAAACTTCTAACAGGGAACTGCATGTGAGCTCGTCAACACTTCAGCGATAACGGTATTTATCGCTAACCGTACCCCATCTAGTGGCACCCCACCGATCCCGAATGGACCTTCTTTTTGTAATCAATTGCCCTTTTGCACGGATTGTGGCGCAGGCTGATATGAGATGTATTTTGAAGATCCGGGGAAGCCAGAATAACCTTGTTCGCTTCTCAAAGCAACGCCGCCACCTACGACTTTTCTGTAAGCTATGTACCTTTCCCATTTTGATCTATTAAGCTTTTATAGGCTGGCGATGTTGCGTATATTCCTCCTTCATATGGTATGCAAGTTTATCCCGCAAAAAATTGGTGTTCTAAGTAGAATATAACAGGACATTACATCGAAAATATCGGCAACACTACACTCGTATTCATCGAAGTCTTGAAAACAGGTTAGCTGGATTCTGACATAGATTGCGCTTATCGCACTAAATCAACCTGCTAGACCGCTTTCAGGATATCTCGCTTGCCCAATGGCTAGCTTTGACGCCTCCAAACCTTGTCAAGGCGCATTTGGGTTTCTCGGACGAAACAATCGCGCATCTGAGCAAGAACAAATCAACTCTGGTTAAGTAGAATGGTTTTTAGTGGCTCGTTGAATTTCGCGTTTATTTATCCCGTTCATTGCTATAAATAAATTTACAGCCTTCTCTTTCACTCGTATACGTAGCTTTAGCTTCGAAGTACAAAAGATAATTCGACAGTGTCCGATTCTCAGGTCAGTTCTACTTCTGGTCGAGGAACGGGTTCCTCAGAGGCCGACTAGAAAAAATAATTAGCAACTTGAGATAGAGTCAGATGTTAACACTAACAGCTTCCGCCACCGCCGAACTTCTTCAGGCCTTCCTGCAAACCCTCGCCGATGCGGTTAGCAGTCGAGTCATCCTGTCGTTGTCAAATGTATCAGCAAAATGCCTATATCTCAAGCA
Organism: Hypholoma fasciculare; assembly: GCA_016801325.1. Classification (NCBI taxonomy): domain Eukaryota; kingdom Fungi; phylum Basidiomycota; class Agaricomycetes; order Agaricales; family Strophariaceae; genus Hypholoma; species Hypholoma fasciculare. The sequence goes on from JAEKIV010000401.1 coordinate 17,915, forward strand.
GCCTCGAATGACTCACAATGTTGTACCCAGCCTTCGATGCTACTTCCTGGACGCCCTTGTTGACCCAGCTGTTGCCACCGCTGCCAGAGTTGTTCGAAGAGTTGTTGTTCGAGGATCCGTAACTGTCGTCGTTGTTGGACGACCCGTAGCTGTCGCTGTTGTTGCTGTTGTTGTTCGAAGAACCGTAGCTGTCGTTGTTACTGTTGTTATTCGAGGATCCGTAGCTGTCGTTGTTGCCGCTGTTGTTCGAGGACCCGTACGAGTCTGAGTTGGATGAATTGTTGTTGTTCGAGTTATCGTTGTTAGACGATCCGTACGAGTCATTGTTGGAGGACCCGTAGGAGTTGTTGTTTCCAGTGTTTCCAGAGTTCTTCGACCCATAGGAGTCATCGTTATTGTTTGAGGAGCTGTTATAGTCGTTGGAACTGGAGTTGTTAGACCCATAGGAGTTGTCATTGCCAGAGTTGTTCGATCCGTAGGAGTCGTTGTTCGAGGAGCCGTACGTGTTGGAGTTGGAGTTACCACTGTTTTTGGACGACCCATAAGAGTCACTGTTGTTGTTCGACGATCCATAGGAGTCGTTAGACGAGCCGTAAGAATCGTTTTTGTTGGACGAGCCGTAGGAATCGTTGTTGTTGGACGATCAGTAAGAATCGTTGTTAGAGGAGTCGTCGTTGTTGTAAGACATGGCGAGCGAGAGCGAAAGTAGGAGATACCTGGAGTGTTAGAGAAGCTGGGACTGATGTGCAACCCATGTCAACGTCGGTTTATATACCTATCTAATCGCGGCGCACCAGGGGCGATGGAAGGCCGTGGAATCCATCGCGTACTGGGTTGATGACCTCATCGCGAATGGAGAAGCGCGAGATCGCATGGCAAGTGGATCGGAAGTGCCAATTCGCGTGCCGCGGCGCTGCCTGGGTGCGCATCCCGACATCGCTTTCGGATTAATGGTCGAGATGGGCAGTGCATTCCTGGCTGACGCGATTTGTGGCTCCACGGCCGCACCGAAAGAGCGTTGAGTGACGCGACATTTGACAATTGGAATGGCCGGACGTCGAAAGCTGTGCCGCGCGCGTGACCGCGGATGATAAGATGTCGGCACTGGGCAATTCTGAGAACGAACCGGCGAACCATTACAGCGAGAATTATCTGGGGGCTAGAAGGTACAGCACCTGTTATCACATCTGAAATAATTCGCATATTCCAAGGCCTCTTGGAACGCTCCAAAAAGCCAAAGCCAAGCCGCAAAGCACTCGAGACAGGATGCCTGTTCCTCCTAGGTCTTGTTTCCGACTCCAGACTTTGATGAAGGATCATTGAATAATCATTCCTTCAGTCTAGCTGGCAGAAAGATAGCAAAGGCTGTGTCTGAGAGCGTCCAGGGGCGTCAATGTACAGCGTGAAGTTGACGTCGGCCTAGCCCAGCTTAGTAGTCCATCATCGGAAACAAGAATTCATAGTCATTCTCCGACGCGATTTCATATTGGCCATAATTAACGACCGATGTGTCGACTTCCGCCATCAATGCATCAGCACTGCATCAACAGATCGAGACTCATTTGACCTTGAAGGCGCAAGATTAGTTCACACTTGTCAAGCTGAACAGGGGAAAGGCTGTTACTCAGGGGATATATTTAATCATGCGGCCAAGATAGCACAGCGTCCGAGGTAAGGTCATATAAGAAGATTAGCCTGTAACTTGCCTTGAACTTCGACGATGATCATTGCACCCAGAGGGATGCCGCCAACTCACGAGTCTGCTGAGACAGAAAGTCACAGGTAGTTGCATCCGTTAAGCATCCCGACTTGCTTAATCTACGAAGTCGAACGAAGAAAACCTATACGAACTCTTCAGATAGATAAGATCGGTCTGGAAGTGGTGATACAACAATGTGTTATTTTGCCTCGGCGATGGCGCCACAATGAGGACATCTTCGGCTCTCCTTGTCAGTCATCCACTTCTCGATAACTGGCTTCAGCTGAGTTCCAAGGTCGGTAACATGAAATGTTTCTTCGCGGATGATCGTTGGTTCGGAGTGAATGCTATTCGGGCAGTACCAGCGTAGGCGATCTAAGTGGTGGTCAGCCGATGAGCCAATACAATGAATAAGTACCCACCTTTGGATTGCTCCGGCCTTACTCGCTCTATAACAAGGCCAATGGTATTCGCATACCGGACGGGATTGTGGGGTGTGTTGGCTTGTTAGGAGAGCTCAGTCTCAGACCAATATGTCTCGAGCCATCACTGGATCATGGCGCACCAGGCAGAAGGAACATTTCGCCCTCTTCTATCCGTATATCGCGAAACTTGCCTTGGTCTACCGTTCGTAGGAGCATACCGCCTTTATGCTGATAGAACCATTCCTAGATAGTAAGATATTGAAACTGAGCTCTGGTTACTGGAATAAGCTTGATGCACATACCTCTGTTTCGTTGATATGATAATCGCGCCTCTCATTTGGGCCCCCTACAGCCATGACTATAAAATCCTCGCCTTTGTACAGACAGAAATTATTCACGGGGGGTTTCAGAAGGTCAGAGTTCTCCGATAGCCACTTGTTAAAGTTCAAAGGTGGCATTAGTGACATGGCTGGGCGATTATTCGGAATACAAGAAACAATGAATCTCCTTTGATGACAGCGAAGTCAAAGCGAAGTTGGAGAGAAGGAAAGTGGAGGAGTCAGCAGGGGTTTAACCGGACCGGATCTGTCACGAGATCATAATCACAATCCACGTGATCTCGCTTCGTGTTTGTCTCGCCACCTCGTTTCTACGGAAATAAATTTGTGACGTTAGCCAGCGCTGCCAGTGGCTATCTGAAAAACCGCGTCTTCCCCCTTGGCACACTATATCGTCTACATCTCTATTGAAAGTCTCTAATACAAATGGTGACGTCCACATCTGCGGCCACACAGGCTGCCGAAAACGAGAAACGGAAGAAGCAGACAATGGAGAAGGTCAAGGTCAACCACGTACGTTGTTGTTATATCATTCTATACAAGGCTATTGAACTCCATGTGTATAGTTATCCAGGCAGCTGCAAATGCGACTGCAATATGCTCGGTTAAAAGTCGAACACGGCTGGGTAGGTGGCAGAGGATCGCACTGTGCTGTTCATCTTTCTCATGCCGATCTATGTATCAATTAGCAAAAGCAGAATCTGAATGAAGTTGAGAATCTTTACTTCCATAATTCTCATCTGCGAGGACCAAAGACGTATCCGGTGCCGACCATCGTAACTGCTCAATCTCAATCTGCTTCCTTCCCTCCACCTCAGCTGAGCTTTGCACAATCCCGACTGTCCTTCAGATTTGGCTCCACAACGATCCGGAACTCTGCAACTGCGGGATCAATTATAGGCAAAGAATCACACAGCAGTCATACCTCCCCAGGCGAATCAAACTTTACTCATGTCACCCTGCAAGAAACCTCTGCTGATCATCCTAATGCCACAATAACTACGGAGTCATCAGCTTCAATTAATGTTCCTGAAAATTCGACCACATCCATTCATACGGATTCGTCACAATCTATCCCGTCGCCGTCGATACAGTCGACTTCTAGACCGCAGGTGCCAACAGGGTCAAACGAAGAAATTCGCAAAACAACAGATGACCACATGGGTTCTGTAATAGTAGAATCCACGCCGTCACCTCAAGATGACCAATCGCCTATGGATACCTCTCAGAACTCGACAAATCATTATCCTTCTGTCAAATACGTGCGCCCTCGGCCAAACAAGGCGCCCCCTGGCTCCAGAGCTCAAATATCCCTGACTGCCAAAGACATATACAATTTTGGATCAGGTTCATCGTTAACGTACGACTCATTCTGGTCAACGCATTCCGGGTCGAATACACCACGATCTGGTCGGGGTTCCGTCGGTGCTACTCCTACAGAATATTTGCCCACTTTCCAAATACCCGGCGATTTTACGAGTGGTATACAAGACCATTCTCGATCCACGACATCGTTCATCCCTTCCTCCTCTAATTTTGTGCCCGCGCCAGTATACCTAGAAACGGCGCGAAATCCTGGAGGTCCCACATAGCGCTGTTCTATTGCTTTGTTTATATTTTTGATCTCTAACTTTGCTTCTGAAATCTCCGCTGCCATGCAAAATAATGATGCATTTCCACTATTATCACCTAATCCCAGCCGGTGCTTGCTTTCACCTTGAATAACACGAAATAATAATCGTTTGTGGTGCTGTCTAGGCAAGTCAACCAACAGCGTAATATTTACCTTCTCCAGAGCTCTATAAAATGAATTTTCCGCGCCGAGAGCAAGGCCATAATATCGCGAATTAGTGCCCTTATGCCCCCCAGCTTTTCTTTCCCAAACGAACTGGTCGACGCAATCATCGACCACAACCACGATGACAGGACGACCCTTTTGGCCAGCGCTCTTGTCTCGCGGCAGTGGACCGGAGCAAGCAGGCACCACGTCTTTACGGAGGTCAAAATATCTCACCAGAACGCCCGCGAATTTATCAGTCTATTGACGGCCCAGCGCTGCACCTTTTCGGCTGCCCTACAAGGCCTAAACGTCGAATTGGTCCCAGGATCCCAACGCTGGCTCGGGGAATGCTCCAGGCGCATACTGACACTCGAACGAATTAATATCAGCTCCATAGCGCTTTCAGGACCCAGCAACACGGTCGTTCGCGACGAGGCCATGGCAGCCATCGCCCTACACTCGCAAAGAATCACGCGCTTCACCGTTGCAGCGCTGGTGTTCAACTCGTTCGCGAGTTTCGCAGGCCTTCTGTGCGGTTTTCCTGCGCTGCAGCACCTCTCCTGCGCGGCGACCTTCCGCACCGTCGCGCCTGCGCTGGGTCTGAGGTGCACATGCCTGCTTGTATCGCTCGCGCTCACCTCACCCGCGATCGCGCCTGTGCTCGCGTTCTTGCGTGAGCACGGCGTGCTTCCCACCGTCGCCGCACTCGCCCTCGCGCAGCCCACCGCGAGCGACTTCGCCGCGCTCGCGCCGTATCTGTGCGCGTCAAACGACAGCCTGCAGACGCTCCGCATCAAAATGAACGCACCCTTCTCCGGGGTTAGTCTAGGTCCGTGCTATTTCCGTGTGGTCGGCGCCAAAAACTTTTTTTAACCATCGCTGTATGTAGATAACTTTGCAGAGCGATTCAACCTGGAGCGCCTAAACGCGTTGCGCCACCTCGCAGTCGATACGACGCCGCTGCTCAGTCCCGGCGAAGCGTTTGGCCTACTCGCTACAGTGGCGCCACAGGCCCGACTCGAGACGCTGCAGATTTCCCTCGCACTCGAGCAAGGGGCAGCGCAGATCGATATATTCCTCAGCACAGACGGGCGCTTTGGCTCCTTGAGATGGGTGATTGTGCTCGGCGCGAGCTGGAGCGAAGTCCGCGAGGTTCTGCCTCGCTGCGACGCGAAGAATATTCTGAAGCATCTTTGAAGGAACATTGGGAGTACCAGATTTAGTAATCAGATATATTTTGAACGAAAAGGTTCCTGCGAAATAAAAGGCCGAGATAAAACAACACAAAAGATACACAAAGGCCTCGAACGCCGAGAACGTACGTGGCAGATCGCACCAGCTCAGGGAAAATCCTCGATGTCGTCAGATTCGAGCCAGCCTCCCGTTTCTTTATCTTGCGTTTTCGAGGAGGGAACGTAAAGAGACATATCAGGCTCGACCGTTTCGTCGATCGGCAGCCCTGTTTCATCGAGTTGCTGCGAATGCACGCTGCTGCCTGTCCGCGTGAATTCTAATCGCGAAAAGAGCCTGTGGATGGGCGTCGGATGCATGGCGTGACCTGAGTGGGAATCCCAGGCCTTGAGAATCCCGCCTAACTCCAGGATAACGTCATCCCTGGACCAGCCGCCTGCGCGCCTGCCAAATTCTCCCTGTGACGAAGCAACATGTTAGCGCCAGTGCCTTAATTCGGTGTGGGACATTACGTTAATGCAGTCGTGTGACAGCCAATCGCGCGTGTGCTGCACGCTGTCCGCCGCGTCTTTTTCCTTCTGAAGGAACGCGAAGAACTCCGGTTTGTATGTTTTCTGTGATCGTCGAAGCACGGGCGACGGCAGGGAATGGAGGGTGCCCATTGTCAACAGATGAAACTGATGCGGGTTGGCGATGTACCACTGCGAAAGTGTCAGATTTGCTCGGACGGAGAATGTTGTTGGTTCCTCACTGCGTCTCCACCGCTTGAGTCGATCCAGCTGAGCCAATCGGCGACGCCGTCGCAATGTTCGAGCTCGGTGCAAAACTGGGTATAGTTTTGGTGGATGTAAAGCGAGAACAAGGAAGTCTCGATTGGGGAATCGGCATAGAGTGTCTGTCAAAGTTCAGCATCAAGCCATCCAAAGAAAACGTCACGCACGTCAACGTCAACCCTGCTTGCCCGGCGCTCGTGGTGTGCGAGGTGTGCAGGAAGCGGTTTTGGATCTTTCAAAAGTTTGTCGAGATCCTTTTCTTTCTGAATAGCTTTAGCGGTGGCAGATGCGCTTGGCAGATCAGCCTTGCCTGAGAGAATTGCATGAGAAGAGTGTTTAACACGGTAGTAATACTGACGTTTGTTATATAAAACCTTTCCAATGAGGTGAAACAGCGCCAGGCTTTGTTCCCGTCTTGTAGTCGTCTCTAATACCAGGGTGGCGTTCTTTTTGCCTTTTTTCCCGGGGACGACGCATGAAAATTGCAATGCCATGATCGCGCTTCGGATGTCCCCATTCGAAGACTCTACGACCAGATCTAGTGCCTCCTTCGACGGTGCCAGATTAGAAGATTTAGATTTAGCAGCAGAGGCAAAGTGGGTGTTGAGCATTGCTTGCAGTGCTTTACGCATCAGCGTCGGGGCTATTGGATTAAAGCTGGGTGGATAATGAGATTCGCCGAAATGAACAGACAGGGGGCGTACGCTATTTCTGTGACATACGGTCCTGTCAATAGATCCTTTGACAGCACCGTTCGGATATCGACGACCTCGACTTTGTCTTTGCCCCAGCCCCTTCCCTCTGCGCGTCGCTCGTCGCTTGCTTCACCGCGCATGCCTGCATCACTGACGATGATGACCAGAGGAGTCGGCGGATTTGATGGGAGAGCATTTACAAACGAGTTCATAGCCCGGTGAAAATTCGCCTGCGTCTGCGAGTGTAAAATATTGGGGAGATCTTCGAATAGGATGAGGCGCCGTGCAGGTGACGACTGCGGGTTAGTGTCAGAGCCTGAGAATAGATTATTGCACGTCGACGCGCGTGTTAGGAACGCCTCGAATTTTGTAAATAAGCCTTCGTAGTCATCATATGGTCCATGCTCGCCTGAAAATATCGTATGAGCGCCTAATAGAGCTGAAGGATGTGTGCTTACTGGGCGATGCCCCAGACACAGAGCTCCCCCACTCCAATATTTCGAAGCCCATCTCGCGAGCAAGAACCCGGATCGTGGAGGTCTTCCCTGTGCCTGCTGGTCCAGTCATAGCGAGAATTCGCTACTAGAGACATTTAATACCCACACCACCTTCACAATGCGCGGTCACTGACCCTGTACTTTGACAGCTTCCCAGACGGCCCACCTTCGAAAGCCTCGTCCAGCCACTGCCGTACACTTTCAACTTTCTTGACATGTACAGCGAGTTCTGCTTCAGACGTTGGTTCGTATCTGTCAACCCAGAGGTAATCATCTGGAGCACGACGTTCAGAGCAGAGAACAGAAAACATGAGCAACATCGTCGTAAACTCACCGACAAGCGGAGCTTCTTTCGCCTTCTCTTTGCCTTTTTTGATTTGCGTACGGTGGTTGGAAGCCGGAGGTGTTGGAGTTGGAGTTGATTGCTTGGAAAACTGTTCGAATTTAGTGTCGAATCGTCACGATGCAATTAGAGAACGCACGGCAGACAAGGGATCGAACCTTTTCATGTTCAGTGGCGTTGAAGATGAAATCTCGCCATCGAGTCTGACTGTTCGAGGGCGTGTCGTGGTCGCTTTCTTCTGAGTTGCCGGAGGCATTTCGCGTTCAGTTTGTGGTCTGACGCAAGCAAGTTTCCCCAACAGAGACACAGACTGTCGAATAAACGCGTTGATGGAGTTTGACGGAAGCGATTCGCGAGGCCTTGAGGTTGTCACCAGTATTTTAAGGTATTAAATCAATTAACTTGGAGCGAGGTTTCTCAAATACGCTTTCCAGTGAGTATATATGCTTGAACGGAGCGCTAATTTCGGATAAAACGCGTCGACCGGCTTTTGGCTTGAAGTTCAGCTTTAGAAGGTAAATAATTCAGTAGTTGCTCGATGTTCCTCGTCTCTTTTCCGCTGTTTTGGTGAAGGGACGGTTTCAGATACGATTTCAATGTACGAGTTTGACGTACCGATAAGATTCCGGTCAGTGTTGGTCTTGTGGTTGTTTTAAGCGCTGTAAAGCACGGTGGCAGGCGACCTCGCGCCAGCCGGTTGGCACTGGGCTCGATTACGTAATGTTCTATTCTAGGTTTGTTGATTGACTGTCACGGTGGCCCAACCCATTTGCCATCCTCCCTTGTCTTCATCTCAAGCCCTTGTTTCTTATACAAGCCGTTCTAGGTCCAGACGACGGAGGGCGTAAACGTCGACAAAAAAATATCTACGCTCCAGCGAGAGCCATGTCTGATTCAGAGGCCTCGCATGTATCTTACACTTCTCAATCGCAAAGGTTCGAACCGCAAGATGACGATGAGGAGACCCTATGGGAGGTTATCGAAATCACTGCGGAAAAAGGAAATACGTACAAAGTGCGTTGGAAGGGGGTTGACCCGAAGACCATGAAACCCTGGCCCCAGAGCTGGGTACGCAAGTCGGATTGCACGGACGACCTCGTCCAGGAGTGGAAACGGAAGGTAAAGGAGAAGGGAAAGGGAAAGCGGAAACAACGTGAGTCCGACGACATATTTTCAACGACGCGCTGATTAATTCTGTTTATCGTAGCCACCAGAGGCGGGCGCGCCCCGACGGCATCGAAGAGAACGAGACGCGACTCCACGTCGACAGTCGGCGCGGCAGCAGCGAAGCAGCCCGTTGCTTCCAGCTCGAAAACGAACCGCCGATCTACTTCGTCGGTAACCACCACAGCCACAGTGAAAGCTACGCGCAAGTCAAAACTCCCTCCAGTATCCAAAACGCCAGCCGCGCCGGCCATCGAAGTCGACGACTCGGAGGCTGAGGAGCCCCAGCCACCACGCCCTAGCGCGAAGGGAAAGAAGCGCAAACTTCAGGACGCGACGAGCGCAAATTCATCAGCAAATCAGGCCTTGCGAGGGACCTCTGTCGACGTAAACGTGGACCAAGATGGTGAAGCTATTAACAAACCTCCCGCTTCGAGACCACGGAAGAAGAGAAAGGTTGAGGTGGAGATTACCAAAATAGAGTCAGAGTCAGAATTGGAACAACCGATTCAGTCTACCTTGCAAGGCAGCCAGGAAGAGAGCTATGATATCAGAAAAGTCGCCGGTAAAATTGCTCCTCTCCAGGAGGCCGAGGAAGATGAAGACGAGGAGAAAATGATCGAAGATGCCCTGTCACAAGCAAGCCCACCTCCACTCCCCGAATATGACGACATGGACGATATCTACGTCCCAGATGAGCCTATAATCGCACCGCAACCCCACGCCACTATATCCGCACTCAAGGATAAACGGAACGAAGAACCTCTCTTCCTGTCTTCTCGCAACTCTCCAGCGTCTATCGTCAAATACGGACCTCCAACCAAATCACGTCCGAGTCTTCCGAAGCAAAACAGGAATAGCAAATCCAAATCGAAAGAGACAGAAGATGGCACCGTTTCAGCTAGTCGAACTCCGCCACCAGGCCCTACGTCACCCGGCGACTCTCCGCCAGTGCCAGTCGTCCTTCGCCGACGGTCTTCCGACATACAACGCCGGATGCCGACGGAGGAGCGTTCTGTATTCTGGACTGGTGCCAATGAGGAACAGCATCCAGAGCCACAACTATCCCCCGCGGCCGAGGCGAGATTGGCACAGTTCGATGAGGAGGTCATGGGTATACCACCAAAGGCACGAAGCAGAAGCGCTACAGCCGAGTCTGCCAGTCGCGACTCTGCTCCAGCAGGGAAGGCCAGCGTTGAAGCCAACACGGAAGCAAGCGAAAACGCGGTAGTAGCCATTGTCACAGAACAGGCGACCAAAAGCGGGACAGCCTCCATTGCTGCGGTCTCTCGCAGCTCAAAAGAAGCGGAGAAAGGCAAGCAGGTGGACGATAATAAATCGTCAAAACTAAAACGCCTTCCCCCTGCTGCGCCAGCAATATCCAAGCTCAGAGTCCCCCCCAGCCGAGCGGCGAAGCCTCCTTCCCGCTCATATAACACTGAAGTCGTACCTGAAACGGACAGCTCGCAATCCCAAGACTCCCAAATCCCGGTCGAGCCGCCTGCGCCGTCCGATCTCAACCCGCAACCTGAAATACGCTCTACAACGCCCGAGGCTGGCGGCCCACCTGCAAAATCGAAGAAACTGGGTCCTATACCCGTACTCTCGCCCTCAGTTTTCCACCCACATCTTTCTCTCCCCTCTACATCTTTAACGGATGAAATATCGGAGGAACTCGGCCAGCAGACCGCGGCGAAGGCGCGCGAAAACATCAGCATCGAGGACGAGGACGCCCTTATGAGCTCGATTGAGCAGTTCGAGTCGCCGGAGAAGCAGGTGCGGCCCGCGGTGATCGTCGCACCCAAGGAGCTGCGCAAAGGCAAAGCGCGGGCGGGCGTGTCGGACATCTGGAACACCAATGTTGTTAAGCGCGGTCTGGAGCTTGCGGAGGCCGCGAAGAAGGCCCGAGGCGTACCGCCAGCACCGCAGAAGAAGAGCATGGACGATGTCATCGCGGAGACGCGCGCGCGCAGTAATAGTGCGGTTAGCGGCATGAGTTCTGAGCATTTACTAAAGTTGCCAACGCCCATTCCTGAAGATGAAGAGGAGGACACGGGCGGAGCGTCGACGGATGTGGTGCCCTCTGCATCGGAGCAGCAGCAGATCGTGTTCGAGGAGAGCCACACCCTCTCGGAAATGGAGCAGGCGTTTGTCGACTTGACCGGCGGTACTGACGACTCGCAGAATGTGCCCCAGTCCACAGGTGCTCTGCGGCAAGAGGAGGAAGAGTCGACGCAGGATATGATGATGGAGATACATGAAATCCATCAGCACCAGCGAGTGATAGACGAGAGCGCCATTGAAAACGGCTGGGATCTCGGGCCTGCTGTTTCTGACAGTATACCTATGGATGTGGTTATCGAGCCGACGACAGATGCGATTCCGATGGTGGAGACAAATGGTGCGCTCGATACCATCCCTGAGGTGAGTGTACACAGCAATTACCGTTGGCAAATATTCATGGCCGATGTGCTCTGTTTTAGGCTACGGAAGCGCCCCCAGTTGCCCCTCATGCCAACGAACTTCTGCCTTTGCCGCGCATGACACGCTCCCGGTCAAGATCAAAAACGCCTATGCCCCCCGTTGCACGTACAAACGGCAGAGGCAGGAAGGGCACCTCCAGTTCGAGAAGTTCCGCACAGCCCACTTCTGACCCCGCTCCCGCTCCTGCTGCCATTGCAGTGGCAACTACCGTTCCCGACCCAATTTCAACTTCGGCCCCTTTGGCCACCGATCCTGCTCTTGAGCAACGCCTCACTATTCTTATTGCCAACTTACAGCGCGACCTGGCGGCTGAAAGATCTAAGACTGCCGACCTTCTGCAGCAAAGAGCAGCGGCACTGCACGCTCAGTCAGAAGCTAAAAAGCAGCACGGCGCTGACGCCGACACCCAGGTAGCCCAACTAGTGGCCCAGCATCAAGCGGAACGGGAGGCCTGGGAGAACGAGAAACTCCAGCTCTCGGTGCAGCTGGACTCTGCCATCAAAGCAAGGGCATCGGCAGACACCGATCGCGAGTTCTTCCGCGAACAGTATGCCAAAGCCTCAGGCTTCGTGTCCTCTGTCCGCGACGAGAACAAGGACCTGGAGAAGCGCGTCAAGATCGCCGAGGGGCAGACGCAGACGGGGGTGAGCCTGATTAAGGCGACATTCGAGCTCCGGCTCCAGGCGCTCGAGGAAGACCTCAAGTCGTGGCGCCGAATGGCTGAATTTTTGATAGAGAAGGACCGCCGAACGGGGAACGACGACATCCGCCGGCGCGCCGCTGAGGAGCCGGAGCTGCGTGCTCTGTGCCAGCGGCAGGCGGCGTCATACGCAAAGGCCCAGGATCGCATATTTAATCTCGAGGCTGACTTGGACGAGCAGCGGCGCGATTATGCCGATCTTGAAGCTGCGTGCCAGGCGCTGAAGAGCGAAACGACGGCGCTGAACGTCGAGCTGAATGAGGCTAACATCAAGCTCGAACGTATAGGACGAATTGACGAATATGGCAATGCGGCTATGGATACCACGGATAACGGACATGAATTTGTGTACAGTTGTAAATGGCGCACGGACAGGAACGAGCCGTGTCAAAATGTATTTTCTACTATTTCGGTATGTTTTTATTTTTCATTTCATCCTTCATTGTGAACATGGCTCATTCATTGCCATGTAGGAGCTGGAACAGCATCTAAGGGCACCTGGAGGGCATCTCCACACTACTTAGTATATACACGGTATTGTAACTCACAATATTCATAAAGCATCGCCTACGGCGATTGGGCCTTGCTGAGCGCCAGAACAAATGATGATATTTGTATACTTTTAGAATCTTGGAGT
>JAEKIV010000402.1:0-30566 GCA_016801325.1 Hypholoma fasciculare
ATATGAATATAACAAGCATTCGTGCGTCTTCCGAAGTGCTTACCTAGAAGGTGTATGGAGATTAAACGCTGTCGTCACCACGCATTCGGTTGGAATGAATGACGCGTAACGCACCTGGAACGAAATGGAGGCGGGTTGGACGCCCAAACTTGATAGTTGGAGGTGCTCGCAGAAAGCAATTGGTTTTGAGGTGTCGATAGCAGCCATGGTGGGCGGGGGTGGGTGGTCCTGTTGGACTCTGTGGGCTGCGCGTTTCGTTGGCGCAGTACGGGGTGAATAACCTTGTTTGCACCTGCTTTCGGCGAAGCCATAGCCAAATACTGGGTACAGCCACTCATCGCGTTGACTTCCGAGGCAGCTCGTTTTGGACTCGCTGCCTCAACGTTGCTTGAAAAATAGTAAATCTCCTTAAACTTTCCCTTCACTTAACAGCTCGTGTCCAGGAGAATATTTACCAGGTATTTTGCTGCCATGACCCAAATATAAACACTTACTCCCTTGAAATTTATCTTTATCCGATTACTTCTCAGTCAACTCTCAGTTGGTCCCCTCTCAGTCTGCAGAGTTGGAGCTTCGTTCGCCAAATTGCAGGCACCGGACGGGTTGTCCATATAAATGGAACTCCCGCTCTCCCACCTCACTGAAAGTTCCACGACTCTGTGCTGGAAATTATTCGCGCCCTTTCTGTTGGTTCTAGGCTTCTTGAAACGCTTCTACATTGAATCGCTGGAAAATCTTGATCATCTACGCATCTCTGACTTTCTTCGTGTGTGGCCTGATTCTTCGTACAAAGTTCAAGACTCCAATCCGGGCGAGCGGCGGACACAATCATAACCTTGGTATTGACGGGTCTTGAATATCCCCGCCCGGGTCGACATATCTACTGCAAAGTGATGAAACCTACGATAAATGACGGGCGTGACTATAACATATTTCCTTTTGACTCGCCTTCGACTCTTTTTGTGGCTTTAGAGGGGTTACTCGTGAGATGTGTATTCCTGTGTTTGCTACTGAACCCTTGATACAGGATTTTCCTATGAACGTCGAAAATAGACTGGAAGACAAAAATGAAAGCTGGGGTGAATCATGATCTATGCACTTTGACGGCACTCTGTAATCATGGTAGGTAATTCGTCTTTGTCAATTTCGAGCTCAATAATACTTTGCTGACAGTACTCTGGAGGAGGCAAGCCTAGGGACACGGACACATGTCTAGCAATACAAACGCCACCAATCGAAACAGCATCAGAAGCAGAAAGGCTGAGCTCTAATATACGAACTTCCTTGATTTGCGGCACACCTTGGGCACATCCGCGAACTCGTATCTGCCAAACGAAGGTATGTAAGTCCTTTATGCTATTCCTTGCCCTGGGACATCGCTGGGAGCGATCGCCACTCTGCCACATAAGTGGGACTATTGATTTTGTCACGCAGAAGCCAATATTCCTGCCCATAGTTCTGGCCCGCCTGAGAAAAAAAACTATGTGAACTACTTGGTCTTCCCACCTATGGCATCATGTAGATCGCCGTCAATCTATTTATCCAAAAAGTGACATGAGAGGATGCCACTTCTTCAAAATTGGCTGGTCGTCCAGCGAGACTTAAGAGACTATACTATATCGCTTTTAGGCACTGCGGTCTCTGCATGTTTATCTCACTCTCGCTACCGCAGTTCAGAGATATCTAAATTTGTAGGATTACAACTAAGACTACCATAACGACACATCGCTAATCCTCTCCTAGTGCAAGTGCTTGTTCCAGGTCGTCATCGTCTCCCGCCAGAACAGAAAAGGGAGGCGCAGCGCCATATATACACCGCTGTGAGACAATAGCTACAACGTAACCCAGTTGAAGAGTGCGATATTCAAAACGGCAAGCAAAATTACGCACCCATATCGATAGATAGCTGGAAGATGGCGCAGACCTTAAACTGTAGCGGATTATTCTTGACAAAGAAGTAGACGGTCCTAAACGGAGAAGATGAGAATAGAAAATGAGAATAAAATCAACCAGATGCTCACTTGAACGAATCTCCTCCTACCCAACCGATAAGGGTTGACATTCGAAAGCCATATAACGACCGCTGTCGATAGTTGCTAATGCAAAGATAGTATGAGGGGTATATTCCATAACAAATATAACTATCACGGACCTGAGCAGCTGCGGGATTGGAAGCGTGCTCTCAAGGCCTAGCGCAACAAAGCCGAGGATGCTGACGAAGGTTTCTGAGCGTCCTAATATGAGAAATAGGATTGCCTGACATAGGCTAAATCCAATGTCACAAATAATAATAATACGACCAGGCGAGAACGCTCACATAAGGCCTGCTAGAAATTCGATATATTGAGAGTATGATGACCATTGCCAGAATGACAAAGGCCGGGAAGATTTTCCGAGAATTTCTGGGCTATCTCGCGGCCGGTATATGATGCAAATATACAATAAGGCTAGCTGGAGTCGTTCAGGATTTATAAAAACCATATAAACCTAGTTCGTGCGGCTTACTTGCGCAAGAATCATTAATATTGATTGAATCAGCAATGCAGTCTCAAAGCGATTTCTAGCCGTCCGTCAGTCCCTGGAAAAAAAGAACTGTGGCGTCGACGCACCCCAGCCAGAAGAAACATCGCGTTATGTTGGCTATTAGCCTACGGGGTTTACGGCCATAATGTCAGAAGTATATCTGACTTCGTATGGAAGAACATTAACAGTATAGCGCAAACATCGCGGGAAAAGCCAGTTGCATCTCTGTGAAAACCGACATTGAGTTAGGAGTTCTTTTGGGCGGGAATTCTGGAACGTACTTCTTCCTGATGATAGAGACAGCTTGGTCGGCGTAGACCTAGATAGTAGTAGAGCATGTCCTTTCAATACTTGAGTAGACCCATGCCACACTGAATCGACCTACAAGAGGGGGTCCGACCGCCATGCCCACCCCAGCTAGTGTTGAGAGCCACACAGGGAGCATGCTAGAGAGGATTTTTCAGACGAGTGTGTTATGGAGTAGACTCAGTAGAGCGCCAGCGAACGGGAAAAGCGATGACCGAGGTAAGCACAGTAAGACGAGCGCAATTGACTTGCCGCTGCGGCAGGCGGCAGTGAACTGATGACGCAGCGTGATGTTTTTAGTCAGCAGAATGGTCGAACCTCACTCTCAACTTGCTCTCGACCCGATTTCACCTCTTTGCAATCTTCTTCAAGTTACACAGAACATTGAGCTCGACTTCGTGATGACTTGAGAAACGAATTGCAAATGCCACGTCTTGCCACTATTCGGCTTTTCATCAACTTTTCACAGCCTTTCGCCTTGCAAAACACTTGTGTGCCCAAGCTACCCGAAATCTCCGATGTGCCAGCCTCGACAAGTCCGATGATCTGCCCTTACCAGTCACATCCTTCGTCTAATGTCTAAACGTCTGAAAAAGAGATCCAATGTCCTGGCACAAACAATCGTTAACTTTCTCTCGCCCATCGGCAATCCTAGACGTGCAAAATGCAGATCTTGAATCGACTTTCGAAAACAGGAACCTCATTTCGTCCAAACCAAACTTCGAGGCTCTTATGTCGAGACTCGACCCTCCGTAGCCGCTTTATCTAGTGCCCTTTTCTCGTCGGATACAACCCTGCTCTACGAATAATCCAAATATCGGACCGACGATACAAACGGAGCACATGGGAACGCTGCTCTCGATCAAGATATTACTGCACCTTACAGATGGCGTTCTCACCTGTCTGTTATGCCGGACTTATTGTGACCGACTTAACAGCGCTGGACGCCAGTCATTATCGTTCTACTCACTTCCGGGAAGACATGCGAAACTCGGGCGGTAATGACCTGTATTCTTGGATCTTTATCTCCTGAATCATTTATTCGCAATGGTAAAAATATTCGCACTCGCCGTCAAAACATCGTTACTGGAAATTTTATTCAAGGTCCTCGTCACATCTAGAGTTTTTTTACATGCTATATACTGCATGTGGGTCCATCACCGAGCCCCGCTACCGTTCCGAAAATGTTTTTCCAAGGTCACCACCGACGTGGCAGCGTCGTGTACCATGAATCTTAGGCATGAGATTGCTGGCTTTATTCTTCCAGGCTTCGTGTACCCTTCATAAAGGTACAACTTGGAACGAGCCCCGTGCTACGGAAAATTAAGCTCTATCTGTTGCATACGGCAGGACCGCGTAGGGGCTTTGTGACTTTCCTGGGGGCTGAAGACAATTTGACACGGCAGATTGGCCCAGGCGGTGAGCACAAATTCCGTACAGCTCTAGGCCTACTCACTAAGTCCGCTACTTCACCCCGCATCTCAGATATATTGTATGTATCATGACTGTGACTTCTATTTCCTACACTCCGGTCTGGTCAATGAAAGAGAGATTTTGCTGCTCGGACCGAAATTGTTTAAGCGAGTGTAAATGCGAGACGCCATCAATGATCACGGTTGTCGTGGAACGCTCCCCAAAAATACAGACGTTCTTCATGATTTTATTTTGAATTTTCCTCGATGTGCCTGAAGGCCACCTTCATGCAGCGGATGTATTCCATAGAAAATGAAATGCTATAATTCGTCACGTGTCTAGTGTACCACCGTATCATCATTGTGAACGTCAATTCCGGATGTACAACTACCCCCACAACAACCTCGTCATCAAAGTGCGGCTTCTAACTTCTTTCTTTAACGCTCTAAGATTATATAGCTTCAACTACCATAACTATTGCGCGCCTGTCATTAACATTCATCGAACGCCGCCACCAATTTCCGCCTTCCTAGTGATTGGCCAGCCTTCAAACTCTGCGTACCATTCAAGTCGATCGCCAAACGGCTGATCTTCAACAGCAACCCTATATCCTTATAACTCTCTCAGGGCGAGAGTGCTTCCACTGTCGCACTTCTATTCATACTCTCACATATGGCGTCACAACGCAATGATAAACCTGGCTCGCCCACAGATCGCGATGCTGCAGATGTGAAGAAAGCAATCGCAACAGGATCCATGGCTGCAAAGGAGGGGCCTGTGTCAGCTAGTACGCACTCTGTTTTATAAACACATAAATCAATGCGCAGACCTTGACGTTAAAACACGATCAGTTCCTCCAATTGTGTGCTACTGCCTAGCCTCTATCTTAATGACGGTGGTGAATAAGGTATGTCAATACCAATTCTTGTTCTGGGACGAGAATAATCCGACATGCCACAGTTCGTTGTCTCTGGCGCAAAATTCAACATGAATTTCCTCCTGCTATGCATACAATCACTAGTTTGTGTAGCATGTGTGGCTGCCGTTAAGAGACTTGGGATCATATCGTTCAGGAAGTTCGACGTTCAAGACGCTAAAACCTGGTTTCCGATCAGCTTCATGTTAGTTAGTGTGATATACACGGGGTCGAAGAGCTTGGCACGTCTTTGTCACTACTTTTGCCTGTTGCAGACTAACAAATCTCGATATCTAGCAACATTTGAGCATACCGGTGTACACAATTTTCAAGAATCTGACCATCATTTTAATTGTGCGTCGTTCGACTTGTGTATTGTTTAATCCTCTGAATTACGCAACGTAGGCGTATGGCGAAGTCATCTGGTTTGGAGGGCGAGTAACTGGGCTGACGTTTGTCTCGTTTATCTTTATGGTATACCTTATATGCTACATTACGGATCCTCCAAAACTGATAGCCGTTATATAGGTTATTTCATCAATCATCGCCGCGTGGTCGGACGTTTCTAGTGGCATTGCTGACTCGGTCCCTGCTGCTGGTACAGGTGTAAGCCTGAGTAGTTTGCAGGCACTAGCTGGAGCTGTCCAAGGACTGAACGTAGGCTATTTCTGGATGTTCGTGAACTGCTTGACAAGCGCGGCATATGTGCGTAACTATTTTTCGAACAGCGCGGCGATGTTAATGGCTTTGAAGGTGTTATCTATGAGGAAGAAAATCAAGTCCACGGGATTCTCTGACTGGGATTCCATGTTCTATAACAATCTCTTGAGTATTCCGGTTCTCGCCGTTTGTTCTATTATTGCGGAAGACTGGGGAACGGATAATTTGAATGTGAATTTGTGAGTGAGAAGTTTAGAACATATATATCACCGTTATTGACAGCGAGTCAGCCCTCCGACGACGCGGAATGCATTGTTGCTGGCCATCGCATTTTCAGGAGCCGCAGCGGTTGGAATTTCGTACACAACAGCATGGTGTGTACGGGTGACTAGCAGCACGACGTACAGGTGAGTGCTATGAAGCTCCGCGGTACGGAGCGTCAACACTAATCCGAATATCAGTATGGTTGGGGCGCTGAATAAGCTTCCTGTGGCAGCCTCAGGGATGATATTCTTTGGGGACCCAGTCACGACTGGTTCTGTGTCGGCAATAGGAGTTGGCTTCTTTTCAGGAATACTGTACGCGGTCGCGAAAATAAACCAGAAAAAAGCGGAAACCAGGTCGCAAGCAGATTCCATTATCCCTCTGGCGGTTCGGAAGTCCTAGTAGTAGAGTCGGGCGGTACGGAACAGCGTTTTTCGGGCGTCACTTTCCAGCCCATTCCGCTCCGTATGTATTACGCCGGCGGCTAGATTTGGGTAGCATCACGAATCACATGAATTTAGATTGCGCGAACGAAAAAAGAACAGACAGATGGGAGCGGGTACTCCGGGTGGACAGCGCCTGCTTTAATGTAGGTGGCGAGAGAACAGTTGAGAGTCCTCGGAGGCTTGGAAATGGTGGAGATGTGCGTAGGACCGCTCACCGCCCACCTTAATGCCGGTGCGATGGGGGAAAAGAAAAGTTGCGATCGCACCCGAAAGCGGGGTTGCATTGAGATATCGCAGTACTCCTCCTCCCAAAGTTTGTCTTATTTGTCCCTTGTGATTCGTATATCAACTTCCGCTTTCCGATCTCCCCCTTCTACGTATACGCCACCATCCTTGACCTCTCACCACAACCATGGCTGCGCCGTCCTCGACGTTACACCCCCCGAGGCTCGCGCCCATCTTCGCCGGGTCGCCCAGCGCGCCCGGCACCCCCGTTCACTCTATTCAGACGATGAGGAGGAAGGCTGCGGGACATGGAGGTCCCCTGACCAAGATATTGGTCGCTAATCGCGGTGTACGTCGCGATCGTCTTTTTCCCCACATCGCGTCCAACAATGCTATCCACAGGAAATCGCCATCCGAGTTTTTCGAACCGCCCATGAGCTTGCAATGCACACCGTTGCCATCTATTCCTATGAAGATCGCTTATCGGCCCATCGTCAGAAGGTCTGTCGCTGTTATCACTGTTACGGCACTACTGTGCTCAGCCGTGCATGTCTAGTCCGATGAGGCGTACCAGGTTGGAAAGGGCTTGACACCTGTTGGGGCCTACCTCGCTCAAGATGATATTATAAGAATCGCGCTGGAGCACGGTGTCGACATGATCCATCCAGGGTGAGAATATTTACCCATAAATTCTCCTCGCGTCCTGACTGGGTTCTAGTTATGGATTCTTGTCCGAAAACGCCGAATTTGCGCGCAAGGTCGAGCAAGCCGGTCTCGCATTCGTCGGCCCCTCCCCAGAGGTTATCGATGGCCTTGGTGACAAGACCAAGGCGAGGACACTCGGTGAGATTTGATCGCAAATATACCACTAGGGGCGGTTCTTAATTTTGGATGACCAGCCATGAAGGTCGGCGTCCCGGTCGTTCCAGGCACTCCGGGACCCGTGGATTCCTACCTGGACGGAGATGCCTTCATCCAAGAGTATGGCTTCCCGGTTATTATCAAGGCTGCAATGGGAGGAGGAGGACGTGGTATGCGTGTTGTCCGAGAGCAATCCGATTTTAAGGACTCCTTCGAACGAGCTGTCTCTGAAGCCAAGGCCGCTTTCGGTGACGGAACTGTTTTCATTGAGCGTTTCCTTGAACGTCCCCGACACATTGAAGTGCAGATTCTCGCCGATGCTGTCGGTAACACCATCCATCTCTTTGAGCGCGATTGTTCCGTCCAAAGAAGACATCAAAAAGTAGTCGAAGTTGCGCCCGCAACCCACCTGCCTGAAGAGGTCCGCCAGGCTATCCTCGCCGATGCTATCAAGCTTGCAAAGAGTGTGGGATACAGAAATGCTGGAACTGCAGAGTTTTTGGTCGATCAAATGGGAAGGCATTACTTCATCGAGATCAACCCTCGTATTCAAGTCGAGCACACTATCACCGGTAAGAAATCTACTCTTATCTTGCTCACGGCATCTGACTTTATTCGCAGAGGAAATCACCGGCATCGATATTGTCGCTGCCCAGATTCAAATTGCCGCTGGTGCTACTTTGCCCCAGCTTGGCCTCACGCAAGATGCAATCACCAAACGCGGCTTTGCCATTCAGTGTCGTATCACTACTGAAGATGCTGGCCAGGGTTTCCAGCCTGATACCGGGAAGATCGAAGTTTACCGCAGTGCCGGCGGAAATGGTGTTCGTCTCGACGCTAGCTCCGGTTTTGCAGGCGCACAGATTACGGTGAGCTCAATTTCTTATACTTTGACTTTGCGGGCTGACTTAGTTCCAAATTTGAACAGCCCCATTACGACAGCTTGCTCGTTAAGTGCACTGTTAGCGGTACTACTTATGAAGTTGCCCGCCGAAAGATGCTTCGTGCTCTTGTCGAATTCCGTATCCGTGGCGTCAAGGTGCGTGACGATACTGATGCTACTTGATATAACTATTGAACCCATGGATATTTTAGACCAATATTCCTTTCTTATTCCGTCTTCTGACCCATGACATTTTCATCGGTGGAAAGACTTGGACAACCGTAGGCTAAAACCTAATCGTGGCGGCTCCGGATTCTAAATCGTATTTTCTAGTTCATCGATGATACTCCCGACCTTTTCAAGCTCGTGCAAAGTCAAAACCGTGCCCAGAAGCTGCTTGCTTATCTCGGAGATTTAGCCGTCAACGGAAGCTCCATCAAAGGACAAACTGTTAGTTCTGTTCCAAAGGATTTTTTGAAAAGATAATTTATCTAGATCTGTTTTCAGGGAGAACCAGGCCTCAGGACTGAGATCGTCATCCCCAAGCTCCAGAACAGAGAGGACCCCGCCGGACCCCCTCTTGATGCGACTTTCTCTTGCGAAGTCGGCTGGCGCAACATCATTGTTGAGCACGGCCCAGAGGCATTTGCCAAGGCTGTCCGCGAATACCCGGGAACCCTTATCATGGACACTACCTGGCGCGACGCTCACCAGTCGCTTCTGGCCACCCGCCTGCGCACTACCGATATGGCGAACATTGCCAGAGAAACCAGCTACGCCCTTGCAAATGCTTACAGTATTGAGTGCTGGGGTGGTGCTACGTTCGATGTTGCTATGCGCTTCTTGTACGAGGACCCTTGGGAGCGTCTGGTATGTTTGCAATATTTCCATTATTGGAAATAGATGCTAATTTTGGAATGTAGCGCACTCTCCGCAAGTTGGTGCCCAATATCCCTCTTCAGGCTCTCGTCCGCGGTGCGAATGGTGTTGGATATACTAGTTACCCGTGAGTCACAGAATACCATGCCATTCTTATTGTTTCTTATCTTCATTACAGAGATAACGCTATTTACGACTTCTCCAAGAAGGCTGTCGAGAATGGTCTGGACATCTTCCGAGTATTCGATTCCCTGAACTACTTCGGTATGTTATTTGACATAGAAATCACAATGGGCATATACTAACCTTTATTATAGAGAACGTAAGTGATATCAACTGAAGAAAGGGTGCAAAATTTGACTCGATCGGACTAATAAAATCAGATGCGCCTTGGCATTGATGCAGCAAAGAAGGCCGGTGGTGTCGTCGAAGCTGTTGTTTGCTACAGCGGCGACGTTGCTAACCCCAACGAGAAGAAATACACCCTCCAGTACTACCTTGACTTCGTTGATCAACTCGTGAAGGAAGGAATCCATGTGCTTTGCGTTAAGGATATGGCCGGTCTACTCAAACCCGAAGCGGCTAGAATGTCGGTTTCTCCGCTCTGTTTGAGTTAACCTTGCTGATAGATTTGCCTTGCTTTAGTCTCATTGGGGCCATCAGGGCTGCTCACCCCGATCTTCCTATCCATGTCCACTCTCACGACACCGCAGGTATTGCTACTGCGAGCATGATTGCTTGCGCTGCCGCAGGTGCTGATATCGTGGATGTGGCAATCGATAGTACGTTCATACAGCAGACATGAGAAAATTGCTTGTTGATCAAGCATACTATAATCAGGCATGTCGGGCTTAACTTCTCAGCCTTCGATGGGTGCCGTCTGCATGGCATTGGAACAGACGAACCTCGGCACTGGTATTCGCTATGAGGATATCCAGGCACTCAACCTTTACTGGAGCCAAGTCCGCATGCTCTACAGCTGCTTCGAAGCCAATGTCCGCGCGTCTGATTCTAGTGTTTTCGACCACGAAATGCCCGGAGGACAATACACTAACTTGATGGTGCGTCTATACTTACAATGATTGTCACCCCGCTGACGGTCTTCCAATTTTACAGTTCCAAGCACAACAACTCGGTCTCGGCACTCAGTGGACAGGTATAACAACCGAACGCACGCACTAGTAAAATTTCTGATCACATTTCTTACAGTCATCAAGCAGAAATACATCGAAGCGAACGACCTGGTGGGTTTACTTACACCCACATATATTTAGCTTCTATGCTCAAGCAATTTTTTGATCTAGTGTGGTAACATCATCAAAGTTACGCCGTCGTCGAAGGTCGTTGGTGATTTCGCCCAGTGGATGACATCGAACTCGTTCTCCAAGGCGGATGTCCTCGCCCGGGCTGATCAACTCGATTTCCCGTCGTCCGTTGTTGAGTTCTTCCAGGGCTACCTTGGGCAACCTGTGGGAGGCTTCCCAGAGCCCCTCCGCTCCAAGATTATCAGGAACAAACCCAGAATTGATGGACGTCCTGGCGCCACTATGGAGCCCCTGGACTTCAAGAAGATTAAAGCAGAGCTGAGGAGCAAGTTTGGGAAACACATCACAGATGCTGACGTTAGCTCCTACGTCATGTACCCTAAGGTGAGGAAAAACATACCTCGAGCAGCGCGTATTTTTCCGAATCGTCTTAATTTTAGGTCTTCGAAGAATACCAAAGCTTTATCGAGAAGTATGGCGACCTGAGGTACGTCCCAGTCTCAGTTCTATCAATAGATGGATTGCTCACGTCGCATCCAGTGTCATTCCCACTCGCTACTTCTTGGGGCGGCCGGACGTCGGCGAGGAGATGCACATTTCCATCGAAAAAGGAAAGACTATCATCATCGTTCTGATGGCCGTCGGACCTGTCGTTGAAGGACGGGCACAGCGAGACGTGTGGTTCGAAGTGAATGGAGAGGTAACGTTGATTGTTCAGAAGCGTGACTTACATTTTCACTGA
The DNA here is from genome assembly GCA_016801325.1 of Hypholoma fasciculare. NCBI lineage: Eukaryota > Fungi > Basidiomycota > Agaricomycetes > Agaricales > Strophariaceae > Hypholoma > Hypholoma fasciculare. The sequence goes on from JAEKIV010000402.1 coordinate 11,384, forward strand.
CATAAAATTTGCTAGATTCGCGCAGTTTCCGTGGAAGACAAGAACTCTGCTGTCGAGACCGTCTCGCGGGAAAAGGCCACCTCTGATCCTGGATCCGTGGGTGCCCCGATGTCTGGTGTTGTTGTAGAGGTTAGAGTCAAGGAAGGCCAAGAAATAAAGAAGGGCGATCCTGTCTGTGGTAAGTCTATATGCGCTGAAGTTCAAAAGATATAATCAGCTGACGCGTATGTAACTGCGTGTGTAGTCCTGAGTGCCATGAAGGTGAGCTTTATAATTAATTATGTATGTTCTGTATGGATTACTGATGGTGCTGGTTAGATGGAATCTGCCGTCACTGCGCCCGTTTCTGGCCATATCAAGCGTGTGGTTGTCCAAGAAGGTATGCGATACCGTTATGATAGTAAGCTCGCTACTGACTGTTTGCCCAGGCGATTCGATCAACCAGGGCGACTTGACTGTGGAGATCGTGCATTAGTTTGCGGGTATTAAATAAATGAATAATCTGTTGCCGTCCCTCATTTTATTCGCTGTACAATGTACATATTAGACACAAATTGCAATTACCAAAGCTATGAAATTCATGTACAAATCACGCTTGCAGTTCTTTCGAAACATCCACTTGGCTATACGTTTATGTAAGTTTCGAAGAGGACTATTTGGTCGTCAGACCATGAGATGATGAGATCGAAATGGTGTTTCTAGACACCACAAGCGACACAAGCGACACCGTCCATAATGAATGAAATTACTTGTTATGTGAATCATATTCAACCACGGAAAGTAAGGTTCGTCACACCCTTATGTCCGCCGACAGATAATGCCACGATATATTAAGTGCTTAACTCCATTCCCGTTTCCAACAATCCGCAGCCTGACGTTGCAGGTTCCTCATGATGATCGGCAGAGGCAGAGCTTTAAGGGACAATGGTACATAATTGTTGGGTAATGATTGACTCCGCCGATACGAGTGCGAGAGTGGAACCTCAGAAAATCTGAATCGCGCACTATAATATAAACTTAAGAATAGCGGCTTTGGAGTCAGCGCCACCATTCGCCAGAGCACGGGAAACTCCGTGCAGAGCATGCTTATTGGAACGGTGAAACCACGGGTTGAAGGAAAAACTCTCAGAAGGCCTTCTGTAAAAATTTACGTCTTGTTGTAGACAAGTATGAAGTGGAGACTGGCTTCGCACTGGTTACCATCATCGAACAGCAGAATGAACGCATAACACTATTAGTATGACTCTGGCGACGTCACACTGAGAAGACGGGCAGTGTGTTTAATGTGGAACAGACATTCTTCATGAAGTTCTTGCACAATTTCCTGGGCGGCGAAGCACATTTGATCAGCATGGCCTGTCTCGTAATGCGCGCATGGAGAGTACACACTTTTGCCGGTTTAATCTGGGACATTAATCCCACTCCAGACCCAGCCCATACAAGAAGACGGTTGCTGTCTTCAGCTCGCACACCTGCGTCGAATTTCTCGCGCAGAACGCTTATCTCTTCGCCGCGGTCGTAATCGTCGACGGTAGCTGTTTTAGATAGATGTGTGGAATGAGCTTGGCTGGCAGCCAGCGGCACTGCGCAGAAGACTGTTCATATCAGAGTTGCGCACCATTCTTCAGCGCCCTTCCATCGATGCCTGCAGGCCACCCTAAAGTATTCCTGGCGTAATCGAACGCCATGGTGCGTACCGATTGCGTGGAATCGGCAGCGAGAAGTGCACGCCGCTGTACGGGGGTATACAAGCTCTCCGGCGATAGTAGAAAGCGCGTTCCTAGGACCGCACCGGACGCACCCAGCGCGAGCAGCGCTGCAACGTGGGCACCGTTCGCTAGACCACCTGCGGCGAGCAGGGGTGGGCCACCCGCGGGAGGCCACAGGCTAGAGACGAGTGGAAAGAGCGTCAGAAGGGGAAGGGCAGAGCCCAGACCGTGCCCGCCTGCTTCGTTTCCTTGCGAAAGGTAAGGATTAGTGACAGTTTTGGTAATTGCAGGGCAGCGCGCCGCTGGCGCTGCGCAGCCCCATTGAAGCGAGAGCCGGACCTTGGACAACAATGACATCAGCGCGCCATTCATTCAGCGCTGCGTGTGCCTCCGTGACGGTCGAGATCTGGACGAATATTATGACAGCATCTTTCGTCCCCGCTCGCGGATCGTGATCGCGCACGTAGGCGACCCACTTGCCGACGTCCTGCCCGAAGGACAGCCAGACGGCCTGCACCCTGCTGGTGAGAGCGGCGGAAAGGAGATCGATCGCTTTGGACGGGAAAGCATCAAGCTGCCAGCAGAGGAACCCCACGCCGACTGGAACGGTGTTGCCTGCAGTGGAATGAAGAAGCTCACGCGCGAGATGTATCTCCTTCCTGAGAGCGTCAGGCGAGTCGTAGCCTTTTCCAGAAGCGCAGAATGATGCTTCAGATTGAATGAATTAAAAGTCGTGGGTTTGGGGCGCAAACCTGCAGAGAGGAAGCCAAAGCCGCCACCGAGCGTGACCTCAGCTGCCAGCGCGCCTATGGACATGTAAACTGAATGACCCCCAGGTATTTGGACCATACTGTACCTCCACTGGCCCCGGCCATCGCGCCAGAAACGATGGGCGATTTTATCCCTGCGACCCTTGTCGGTGGTCTATTCGTTTGTATTAGCGTAGTACTCACCTAGCAACTTTGTCAATGCAGTTTCAATGGGCTCCATGTGTATCGCAGAATTGAGGGAGACCTGCACGCGCTTTATATACACGGTCTGAAGAAACGGGCAGAACCGGGGACCACCTGAGTCATGTCACCGAATATCGAGAACACGATGTTGGAGGTGGCGGTGAGGGCGTTTGCTTGTTGTTGTTTGTAGAAAATTGAGAAAGCAGAGCCCCCGCGCTTTCAACGTTCTGCAACGCGTCGCCCATCATGGTATGTGTCCGATCTCACTGCGATGCCCATATCTCACATTCTGCGATATCTGTAGCCTCCTCCTAAATCGAAAGGCGGTAAAATGCTCAGTCTCATCAACTGGAGACTGAAGGTCACGATTAACGATGGTCGCGCTCTGACTGGGCAAATGCTGGCATTTGACCGGCACATGAACCTAGTTCTCGCAGAATGCGAGGAATTCAGGCGCGTACGCCCCAAGAAAAAGGCAGGCGAAGAAACCGCGCCCGAGCAGGAGATGAAGCGCACCCTCGGCCTGGTCATTCTTCGCGGAGAAACTGTCGTCAGCATAAGTGTAGAAGGCCCCCCACCCGTTGTGGACGACGACAAAAAGAACGTGGTAAGTCTTCTTAATCCATCGCATGCCCAAAGAATACATCTCAATTCATGGAAACAGTTGCCTGTGGGCCCTGGACGTGGAATGCCCGCAGGACGTGGTATGGGAATGATGCCTCCCAGTGCGTTCTCTTGGCGGATATTGTTGCTGTTTGGTCATTTGATGCTCTTTAAATAGTGGGTCCCCCATCGCTAGCCCGGCCTCCTATGCCATTTGCGCCTCCAGGTATGGCAGGACCCCCTCCGGGTTTCAGACCCCCTGGCTTCCCCCCAGGCATGCCTTTTGCTCCCCCGCCTGGTTTCGCAGGCCCTCCTCCCGGGTATGGTGTTCTTTTAGCTTCGCTTCTTTTTTTGCCTTAACTCATCTTTTTCTTTTTCTTTTAGCTTCCAGCCACCCCAGTAAACGTGTTCTGAGGTCGCAGGTCTCAATGAAAGTCACTGTAGTGTATGTAATCACTTGCAAAATGGGCTGTGTATTGCGTCGTGTACCAACGTGTGTTTCTTGTTCGTCTCTGTTATTCCATTTTCTTTACCTTGTCCGAAAACCAGGCTGACGGTCACCCTTGGCTGCGGAGCTAGATGCAGATGTATTCGGTCAGGGTGGCCTACATTTTGATGCCTGTCGCAGGAATTTTACAAGCAACATCTGAACTCTATGGTTGTTCGAAAGCTTACTTGACATCATTATATAGAGAGCGATGTGCTATTCTCAGTCAGCATTGAATACGCTTACGTGCATCGGGGCGCGGTTACCAGCTACGGACGATGAGCGATTCACGTTACGCTATGGAGAACTATGGAAAAACGCATCACGCATCCCCATTCCTACAGAAGAAGAACGTCTAAAAAATCTAATCTGTCTCAGCTTCGAGGGCAGATACTTCACACCGAGAGAAAGGCCAATGATGTAAACAACGCTGACTCGACCACGTTGGAGATCGATCTTCTCGTTATTCTTGCTCGACCTCAAGGTGTAATAACGCTAACCTTCTAACGAATTATAGATATTTTGTCACACAGAATCTGCGCTGATGCAAGATCTCTACGCCCTGCTCAGTGCTCATTGTCGATTCCGGCAAATTAGGGGGCTCGGCAAATTGAACGATTTATCAGCCGAGCCATGGCGAAACTTTATTAGTTGCTTTGAAGTTGCTGCTGTTTGGTTTTCTGACCTACTGAATGGATGAAGAAGACATAGCGGATTCTTTTCTGGATAATTATACCAGCCCTATACCGTATGTGGTCGGCGCAATCAGTTCGAGACCCCGTTCAAAGGCCGGCCGACAGGCAGCTGGACAGACAGCGCGTAGCAGAGCAGGCATTTTGACAAAAATTGGCTCGTGGGGCTATGGTTGATGCATTTGAATTGCAACGGTATTCACTACCAAAAAATAGAACAAATGGGGTGTAGGGCGGTATCAGCAGGATGAGTGCTCGAATGCAACTCTAAAACAAAGTAAAACCAGCGAGTATATATTTTGAGAGAGGTTGGAAACATCAGGAGATGAGATATGAACGGCTGAAATATGTAGTACGATAGGCAGTATTATGTGCCGTTGTGAAATGACGCACTGAGGGCTCGAACAAGGTTCGAACACTCCCTATCGCGCCAGCCCTGAGAGTGCGTTCCTGTCGTGCGTAGTACGTTACCCACACATTCATTGTGCAGTTCATATTAATATTTTTTTATCAAACTTATAACAATACTCTGAAACGCCGGAACGCCGACCCCAGACCACTTATTACTCTATTGCACTGATGCATGCGTTGAGCGTGACGCAAAGTAGGAAAACCGTCCTGGTACGGAGGATGGATAAAGGAATTAGGCGACTACGGAGGCGCCCAATTTAGTAGTGCCGACTCGCGCCGTGCTGCGTGTATTAGCCCCGCTGATGCGTACTTGCGCGGAGCCGTGGGCGCGCCAAAGCTGGCCGACCACTGCACCGGCGTCTATAGCTCACCATTATTGATATTTCCTTGCGTCAGCCCCAAGGAGCGCCGCGAGCCTCGAGGCAGCTCCAATTGGACGAAAAGTGCCGACATGTGCCCAATTGACAGGCGTGATGCGCCGTTCTTCTACGTCGCGCGCTGCCGCGCGCGATTTGTCGGCGGTCACGCGCGTGAGTGCGCGCGGCGGTTGGCTAGCCTATAACGGTTTGACTGGCACTGACATAATCCAGGTTGGGAAACGAATTCCTGAGCTAGCGAACGCTGGCGCTGTCGCTGCGCTCCCACGACGGCTTGTGATTATGATTACCTATCTGCGATAAGTGGCGGGCTGAATGTGCGGGTACCCCGGAGGAGGGATATGACGCAGCAGATATATTACATTTAGAGTTTCAATCAAATGGCGCGCCCTGGATGGCGGGCGATACGCTGGTAGCGACGGTCAGTCACGGTGTACAGGCGATGGCGCAGAGCGTGCAATTCGGAAGGGTTTTATTCCTTTCTTTTCGGACGTTTATTGCGCGTCGGCTTGTGTGGTTGTGGGCATGGAAGCTCCGCGCTCGCAGGCGTCTTGGCCGGTTTCTAAAAAACATTCACGATGGCTACTAATCTGGGGATGCGAGATTGTCCTCTGAGCGCACGACTACAACCGAAAGGTTAATTTTGAGCGTGTACATCTAACCACCTGTAACCACTGGTGAAGCGAAGCGTCGACGTTATTTATGTGGTCATCCGGCTACACACTATCCGGCGCGTAGAGGCGCCCGTCCACGACGGGGTGCGCAAAGGCTCAATTACGGAGGCAAAAACTCAATTTAAGTGCATTCTGTCACGGTGGGGCGCTGCGTACGCCCTGGATAAAGACGCCGGCTGGATTTCTGGAATTTTATGAGGCCGGTGAACCTTTGAAACCCGACCGCTAGACGGCCTCAGGCGGTTTCGGCGGGCGCGCCTCCACATTTAGTATATTTGGTGCGTCTCGGCCGCCGCTATGCTAGTAAAATGTGGATGCCTGAACGCCTGAATCACCGCACGCTTGGTAGATAGGGCACTCGCATCAGAGCTATATGTATTTCCCTCCTTGGAATCAGTCGAATTTGCAATTTATAGGAATCTGCCTTATTGGGACGCATCGGGAGTCGCGCGCGCCTGATGGACAGGGGCGCCCGCCTTGACCCAACTCGGACGCTGTGAGACCTCAAGACCGTCCCGGAGGTACTCTGTGATGGTGCATGGACTTGTCACCGCAGGATCCGTCTGGACGCCTGCGCAGGCAAGTGGAGACCAGAGACGCGATGGAAATCTGGAATGTAGAGACAGGTCGGCCCCGCTGATACCATAGGGATTTGAAGGCCCTTTTCGTGCTCCTGGTACCCTAGGTATGAGAGACGTGAGATTGTGGAGGAGCAGGTGAGCAGGGAAAGCGCCAAGGCTGGGCGCACTATCTGAGAGAGGAAGAGCCCGACGCAGGCAACCCATCAGAGTGGTACAAAATGACACGCGCACATGCACACAGACAACGCGAGTATCGCGACACCGTCAAAGTTAAAAAATAATAGCATTGAATAGCATTGAATTACTTAGAACACCGTCCAGCATCAATCTGCTCCTTCTACAACCTCCTTATTTTCTCAATTATAGGGGAAACATGGTTTTGACATGTCGCGGCTCTATCAATTCTAGTTTTATTTTTTCTGGCCGCTTAAACTACTCCGATCCAGAAGGGGAACTTTGTAGACACGTTGGATCACGAGTGGAGAGTCCTAGAGTTACGGACATCAACCAGGAAGGATAGCTGTCGACGCAAATCTTCTGAATTTTACAGCACTTGAATCTAATCGTAATTACGCCAGCTATACTTAACTTTGCGTTTCGGCACTGCTTGATGCGGAAGCGGTGGCCATCCTGCAGCTGTCTGTGGCTGAGCATGCCAATGATGCAACGTTCGAGGAATGAATACTTCGCCGGTGTGCCGTCACCGGTCAGTGCTAGTAAGGATAAAGCACCTTCAATTGGATCAGTCATGGGCCACACAAGCACGGTATGCTGCCAATCCAAGCCCACTTCGAGCACTAAAGGAGAGCAAAGAAGTTAGGCAACAACCGCAGGCGACGTCAGCGTGACCGCATGCTGAGATCGCGCTGACCGTGTGCGCGAGGCCAATCATTGATTCATTGCGAACAATCAACTTTCCAGCAGCGATTGGTTGTTACCGCCTGTCGATCGACGAGCATAGCTCGTGATACGGCGCAGAGCCAGATTTTGAATTGGTGGGCTCGGCCATATTTTGTTTGCTCACACACTGGCTCGATGCCGTGCATACTTGATGCCTCCGCTTTCGATAAAGGGTTAGATAAGTATCTGGGTGTGAACACTCAAGAAAAAAGATATCACCGGACTGGTGATGGTGGCCCTTGAATTTCTAGACGTGGATATTTCAAAGTTACAGAGCTGATCAGCAGTGCCCGCCTAAGGAGTTGTGCACCACCGAAAGTCCTTGACTTGTGGCATATTTGCGTGGCCGAGGCCGCTTGGCATAGCCCAAAGTCCCTAGGTACGCACGTCTGCTTTTAACCTCCGACAGAACCATAAGCTCAGCGTAACATAAAAGTAACAAACCTGTGGCAGAAAAATTGACTGGCTGGGTATGAATTGCGAAGGGAGCCTAGAACACATGTCGTAGCCGCTGCGCAATGCCCCGGTTAATGACAGCTTACGTTCATAATCTCAAGTGACGATGTCCACTGTATCACGGCATCCAAGTCGATAATTGTACGAGAGCACGATATTGGCGTGGGTCCCGAGTAAAAGTATTCAGGTGGTCATAGGTGGTCATTAAACCTATTCATTTCACTTGTTAAATTAACTTGTTACAATAGACTAAGTAGCAGTATAATAAGCACCTGTCAAGATTTATTTGCAGGCTGCTTGAAGTTGATGCGCACGCTGCCGGTGCCTCGTTATAGCCGTTGTTCTTTTGGTGGCGATGAAGGTGCTAGGAACCGTTCGCGGATGTGCGTGGGTGTCCTTCAGCAGTGAATCGCGGACTGCACCCTGAAAATCCAGCGCTAGAACAAGGCCTTCGCTAGGCCTAAAATGGGGCAGCAGGCGCACCAGAGCGCGCACAAGGGCTAAAATTACCTCTTTCGGAACAATCGCCGGTGACCCATGCGCTCCCATCGCGCTGGGCCCGCTCAAAACGCGTTGCCCTCGAACGAGTGCGCCCGGGCGCGGCGGGGTTCACAGCGCCCTCATCCCAGGGGGTGGGGTGAGTGCGATGCCAGGCGGGTATCTGGGAGCGTGGGGCGCCGTGCGGGGAAGCGGCGGGTCTATCGTTAGCGGTGGGCGCAGCGATTGAGATCGGTTACTGACAGTATCGCGGGATCGGTCTCTGCCGGGAAGGACACCCAAAGGAGGCGCCCGCGAGACAAGCGGAGGCGGGCGTTGAGGAGATAAAATTTCGCAATTCAATCCACAGTTATGGAGACCGGCAGAGCACCGCTTTCGATTTATGGCTGCAGCCGGAGAAATGCCATAACGTCAGGCCCCCGATGCAACTGCGCCGGGCGGGCGGGATGGCGTGACGAGTGAATATGTCTTCGAAGTTCGGTGGCGCACTCGAGGCTGCTGTGAAGCTCTGCGCAATGTTCCCCGTGCTTCTATTCGCGCTGATAGGAAGACTAGAATCCGGGACTTGGATGCAGCTCGACATTTACGCTCACCCTTGGCCGAATTGGAGGATCTGCTTTGGTATACCTGTATTTATCCACCGCACTTGTGTCCAGGCCGCCTGTCATCCCGTCTCGTCGAAAGGCACGCATAAGGGCGCGCAGTACTAACTCCACAGAAGAGACTTTTGAGTAGCCACATTGCGTATGCAGACACCCACGCCTCTTCGCAAGCTGAGTGGCATTTGACGGGACACATTTCGCCGAGACGAGTAACAGATTATACCGGCGTCACAGCAGACAAAATTGGTACGCACACAGACAGGCGCGTCATCCGCCCGATATATTAAGTATATCTGGTAACGCATATTCGCGCATAAAGAATATCCCTGTACTATATACCTAGCCTAGTGCTAGATAAGTAGTATTCTTCCGCGAGAGGGACATCGATTTCACACGTTGTTATCAGATAGTACGGGCGTCTATTTTGGGCCGCAGCGCGCCGGCCGCTTGCGCGCTTCTGCGTGCGCAGGGCGGGCCCTGCCTGCGCCGCTACGCATCTCGTGGAGCGGCGGCGCACCTTCTAGTGTTATCGTGCGCCACTCCGCACCCTGGCCGTGACCATGACACCGATGACCGTGAGGGTCCGTCAGGCAGCGCAAGGCAAGCCTTCGAAGGCCTTGCACTGTGTTATGCCCTGTTGACGCTTCGCGAACCGCCGCCCAACCAAAGAGCGGGAGCGCCGCGCCCGTGCGTGCGCCCACACACCGTGGCTACGAATGATATTGCCACAGCCCAAAATTGTCCGCCTATCCGTGGCTGCGAACGCGCGATATTTGTGCTGGAGCAGCTACGATCGCGCAACAATGATAGGTAGGTATGTAAGTAGACTCTTGGGGAAGCCAGCGCAGAGATAACGCGAACGCGGGCTGCCGCGCGGTGGAGGTGCACCGGACGGCGCACGCAGAGGATTCGCGCTGCTTATCTTGCGCCGCGTATAATTAGCGCGCTTCGCGGGCCCGTGCGTATCTGCCCCCGCTGGGCGGTGGCTGCGCCGCGACTGAATGGTGTACGTTACTGCTGCTATGTAGCTGTACGTAGAGGCTAATAATGGCGCGCGATGCGCGGCGCGCGGACGGGGTGCTTCGGCGCCATCACGGGGGGAGTTCGACGGGATTTGCGCACGCACGGAGGTGCGTGGGACGCTGATGTGCTGCCGTGATGGGGTGCGACGCGCTTCTCTGCCCCCGAGCACTACGCGGGGCAGCAGCGTCGACTGCGCGGGTCGCCATGGGCGCGCAGGCGTGGGCGAGCCCAGGCATACGCTTGCATACGTGCGCGAGCGGTGCCGCGGGAGCTTGCGCCGTCGCAAGATACAAGCCGGTAGCACAACAGGCAGCAATTCGCGGCTCGCGCGTCCGGAGACGGCGCATTATTCGTCCGGGTGTATGTAATTCCCCCTGCTTCGGGCCCCTTCGACGACGATTGGCGTGCGTACGGCATCGCACTGCCCGCATCTCTACATCTATCTGCGCCCGCGTATAATTAGCGCTCGGCATGCAGGCCCGCGCGGGTGACGCTGTCTGTGCGCGGGCGAGCGAGGCGCGCCTGGGCCCCGGCTGCCGAACCGTCCTGCCAGCCGAGCGGCGGGAGCGCGGGTGCCGCGCGCGGCGAGAGCGACATGACGCTGCGTTGGGTTGTAGATACTATATATGGCGCGGCGCGGCGCGGCGGACGTGGGCGCGGCACCGCTGCTTCGCGCCTCGAGCGGCTGCCTCGACCCGCGCCTCGCCCCCCGCGATAGCGAGTACGATTGGCGCATGGCATGTACGGCATGCATAGCTTACCCGCGCGCTTATTTCGCGGGGGAGCCATCATTGGGTGGGCCGATAGGGGAGAGATTGCGCGGGAGATGGGGCCGGGGGCTGTAGCGCTTGTTTTCGGTGCCCGAGATTGTGCGTAGATGGATGTGTGGTGCGGGGCCGCCCCGGCGGGGGAGGGGGCGTGGTCCGGCGCGTGAGACGCGCGGTGGGGCGCCGCATGCGTGCGTATGTGCGTGCGCGCCGAGCGGCGCAGCGCAGAGGACAGGCCGCGGAGGCGACACAGTGGCCCCCGCGCGCTCCGCGGCGCGCAGAAGTGCAATCGCCGCAGGGGTACGTACGCAGGCACGGAAGCGTGTATATATACCCCCCGGTGACGCGAGCCCGCAGGCCTAGGGCGTCTGTTTTTATTTATGGGCGGCGGCTGGGCGGCTGAGCACACAAGGACGTGCCTCCGCGCTAGGCCAGTTATGGCGGCGGGGCGTGGTGGGCCCACCGCGGTAAATACGCGTACATGCTGTATGCGTGCGGCGAGGTATGTATGAGCATACATAACCTGAATGAGCAGTGAGCAGCCCCGAGGCGGCACGCGGGGGCGCCGGCTCGCGGCGCGGCGCGGGGCCTATGTGTGACGACGATAATAATTGATGATGATGATGACTCGGATGGCAATGATGATGGTATATTTTATTATTACACAGACTTACGCCCGTCTACCGTCAATGTGCGGATGCTCGCGGGGCGCGCGGGCGACATGGCGCGAAGAAGCCCTGCCATCGGCGGCGCCGCGACCCCTCCCCCCTCGCCCCCGCGTGCGTGCGTGATGTTCTCGCGCGCATGGGAGCGCCGCGAGACGATGAGAAAATTGGAACGATCGGAAGACGGGCATCGAACGCGGCGTGCGTGCGTGTGCGTGGGGGTATGTATTTCAAATTTAGACGGGATGGGCGTGGAAGGAAGGAAGGACGCACGCACGCCGCGGGCTGCGCGCCGTGCGGTGCGTGCGGGTGTGCGTTGGAGCTGCAGCTGCAGCTGGGAGCCCCGGTTGTCGATCCCGCGCGGAGAAGGCTGTTTTCTGGAAGGTTGTATGTATAGGCCCATTTATATAGTGATAAGCGGGGACGCAGGGTGCTTTTTGCTCCCTACTGGACCCATACCAGCGGACGTGGGGCCAAAGAACAAAAAAAAACCAACTTCACGGAGGCTCGCGGCAGAATCCCAGAATCCTCGCGTGGTATAATAATAAGCAGCGGTGCGCGTCTTCCATTCCTCTTCGCGTACATAAATACGAGGCGAGCTGGAGTCTCCGATCAAGTACCTGCCAGTGGACCCATACCCGAGCGTCGTAATTTTAAACAGGCAGGCAGGAGTGCGAACGCCGCCGCGCCGCAGACGAAGAGGCGCTAAACGACGTCGCGACAGACAGGCAGCTTGGGGGAGAGTGCGCTCCACCGCAGGACGAAAATACGATAAATACTCATCGCGCACGGTAAGCGCGACAGCGGGCGCCCGCCGTGCGCGCAACCAACTCGCACCGCATCGGCGGGCCGGGATACCCTCGCGCAGTTGACATGAAGATCGACAGCACCGTTCCCTCGTATATTTGCCAAAAAAAAATCTACGAGGACGCGATCCGCCGACGGTTGATGACTGATATTCGGACATGCCATGACATGCCCTCGAATTTTGGCAGAAGTTCTGTGGGCACGCGATCCGCCGACGTAGATATGACTGATACTCGGTCATGCTATCTAAATTTCAGTTTGCTAAGAATACTTCTGTAATGCACTGAAAATACGACTCATCAGCTGAGTCGGTACTGGGTAGAGAGGCAGACAGTGCTGTGCGACTCGCTGTGATCATAAGGCAGTCTATTCGATTGACGTGGATATCATCAGATATCATCATGCAGTCACAGAGTTCTTTCGTGGATTTCCAATTGATACCAAGTGCCTTGTTTGGTTGGCTTGTAGACAAGACACCTTGAAGTTCTATCCTACTGTGCTGGAAATAGTTATTTATTTTCATCACACGACATATGACGGAGTCCATGCTGGGGACCCTTCTTCTTCTACCTTCCTTTCGAAAAAGAAAAAATTATTTGTATTCACTTGGGACCCGGATACGCAGCACGACATTTTACTTGTGCACTGTTAGGAAGGCTGTGAAGGATTTACATTGGTCAAGTTGCGTCATGTCCATTACGAGGGCGGGTACCGACACAGATTAAATAAATAAGATGTACTTGGCCCGGAATACTACGCAGCACGACGCTCGCAAGACACAGGGAGGCTGTGAGCGATCTGCACTAGTTGCGTCATGCCCATTACGACGCCGGGGCACCGACGCATATCACAATGTATACAAGAACTTCCTGCGCTTATATTAATTTGGGAATTTACGCAGCACAATGCTCGCGAGACACTTGTGCGTTTGGGGAAGCTGTGAGGGATTTGCAGAGATATGTGTCATGCCCATTACGCCGGCGGGGCACCGACACCGTAGTTCTACATATACGATTACAATTTGTATGACAGAGCTCATGCGACCGTCGCCTTCATTTCGAGGAATTTTTTTAATTTGTATTCAATCTGCTCGATTCGGACGCCCTCTATAAAAAGCGCTCGCGAAATAGGCGCTGTGGGGGTGATTATGTAGCTGGTTGCGAAATTTCGAAGTGCGGGTTCACAGCACGCGACAGAGATTTCATTCTTTTATCTTCCCTCTTTTATAATATATAAAAAAATTATTTCGCATGCCCGGCAAATGTGGACCCTCTTGAGGTAGGTACTACATACTACTCAGGTTTTCTTTTTGCCTCCGCAATTTATTTATTTAGTGAGTTGTGCTCGCAAATGCAGGGTCGCAAACTCAGTGCGCAATTAACGCGCATTATAATATCACCTCGCGGGGGTGTGGCGGGATGTGATTGTGATACAATTGCAGATGTCATCCTCGCCTCCGCGTCGGGACCCGACACGGCGGGCGGGTGCGCGAATGGGTGAGTGGTAGTGTGCTGCCGCTGTGAAAGAGACCATGATACAGTTGTATGTACTTAGGTGTGATACGAATTGTACAGTTGGATCCTCCGCGTCGGGTGCCAGTGGTGTGATTACGACGGATTTATTTACATAAATTACGCGCTCGACTGTGTGATACTACATATGGTAATGGAGGGCCCGACACGGCGGGCGAGGCTACTAGTGTGATCCCGCTGCGAAAGCCCATACGGGGGTGCTGATGCTGATGCGCCGCCGCCCGTACTTACGGGCGTATGTGATTCAACCAGTGATTGCTGTGAGATCAGTGATAGCTGTGAAAAATCATAATGTGTGATTTCGTGATTTTGTGATATGTGATGTGATGTGATGTGATGGTGTGATGGTGTGATGTTCGTAGAATAATAAAAATATTCCCAGGGGCGGCTCAGGGTGCGCTGCAGGATGACTTGGAAGCTGAAGCGACAGGCGAAGGAGATAATTTAGTGGGAATTTATTTATTTGTTCTGTTGGGGTTGGTATTTGAGGGCGCTTCGACTTGGCGCCGCAGGTGACTCTCGCAGCCTGTCGCAAGGACTGAGAGCGAAGACCGAATTGAGAGGAATTATTAAACAATGAGGAAGTAGTAGAATTAAAAATCATAAAAAGTACGACGATCAAGTGCTACTCGGATTACTTGGAGTGTCGCGATCGCGCGCGGGATCATTATGCGTGGCTATGTGTGGAAAGACACTGGCAGGCCGCACGCGATCGGCGTCTGCGGGGATGGGACTGGGATGCGTCACGCTGATGGCGATAGAATGGGTGGTGGGGATAGGACAGCGCGTCGCGGGAGGGAGGCAGAGAAGGCGTTGTCTGGCCGTGACGTATGATGAGGAGGAGAGAGGAGAGAGAGGAAGGAAGGAGGGAAGGGTTCTGTTCGGCTGTTCGTTCGTTGTTCGGGGTTGGTGAAACGTCCAAACGTCCAAACGGTGCCGTTGAGTGGGTGGGTGGGGTGGGTGATGACGCAAATGGTGACGCACTGCGTAGTAAGGTAAGTAAGTAAGGTAAGCAAGCTACTTAGTGTAGTAGTTGGAGAGATGCGAGTGTTACAAATACATGTGAGGTGTTGGCTTTGTAGGGCTGGTGGGTGGTGGCGGGAGAGCGGGAGGGTGCATGAGTCAGCCGCTGGGCGGGGATGGGACACCGAGCCAGGAATGGGGGAGTCGACTCTTAGCGAGTAGTTGAGTATCGAGATGGCAGCGCTGTGCAGCGCACGTCAACCAAGTGCATTGTCCACGCCAACAATGCTGCATTTTGACGCCAACAAAATAAATTTCACGCCACCACGATGAATGAGTGCGAGTCAGAACCCCGAATAGGCAGCAGCGATAGGCGCTCGGTGCCTTGCCTCGAGGCAGACCAAAAAAAAAATAGTTTTTTGAGCAGGTGGGACAACAACGGCGGATGGATGGGCTATAGTGGTACAATGTGCGTACGGGAAAAGAGATGGGTGCGTACATGGGCGTGGGTACGATAAACATGGGGTGCGTACATGGGTGTGCGTACGGCGTATACGGTAATAACAGATGGATGTGCGTCTAGGAGTGGTGCATGCAGGGGACGAATAGGGAGAGGAAAGCAAGAAGGGTATTTTTGGGGCGGCCATGGTGATGGTCATGCGGCGGCGCGGGAGGCGCGGCGACCGCGCGCAGGAAAGGAATGGGCCTCGCTCGTCGGGGGGTCGAAGAGGGGCGGCGGCGGCTTGTGTGGTGCGTAGGGCGCGACGACGGGGGCGTACGGCGCGGAGACGGGGGCGTGCGAGCCGCGGGAGGAGGAGAGCGCGGGCAGCTGGTGCGGGCTGCCTGCGGGCGGGGCGCCGACGGCCCAGCCGCGGAAGATGCCGCCGATGACGCTCGGCCGCCGCGAGGACGCGAGGAGCGGTGTTGGGTGCGCGTGGGCGTGCGTGTGCGGGGGCGGCGTGGCGAGCGCGAGGGACGATTCGGTCGCGGGCGTGCAGCGGGAGGTTTGGCCCGCGGATGCGTAGCCGGAGAGTGCGCTGGAAGAGGATCGCCGGGGCGCGGCGGGTAAGGGGAGGGAGGCGCTGGCGCCGGTGCTGGGGAGGAGGAGCGCGGGGGTGGTCATGGAGAGCGAGGGCGGGACGGCGCGCCGTGGCGGCCGGATGAGGTTGGGCGGGTGCGATGAGGATGATGAGGCGGAGGAGGGTGAGGGTGCGAGGGCGTCTGAGGAGGGCGGCGGAGGCCCTGGGGGGATGTTGGCGGCCCAGGCGTGGATGGCTGCGCGCTCGTCTTGCGCTGCGCGCCAGCTGTGGTAGGTGGACGACGTGGGCTCTGGCGGGGGCGTGGCGCGAGTGGAGGGCCGGCAGGCGGCGCAGCAGTAGAGGATGCCGTGCTCGACGCGGCGGTTGCACGAGAGACACCAGTCGATATCCGCGTCCATGTTCTCCTGCGTTCGTTGCGCCTCGCCCGCCCGCCAATCCCATCTTATATCACTCCCCCTCCCAGATCCCGTATCGGGAGATCTGGATCGCGCCCAAACAAGGCGCGCCCCCCTGCATACCCCCCCCCCTCGTCACGTCACGCATGGGAGGGGGGTCTGCGCCCCGCCGGCTTAATTGACCACAGCAAGAGAGCATCGCGGGAGAAGGGTCGACGCCCGGCCATCCCCGCCGTCCCCACGCTTCCGCGCCACTCCGCCGGGTCCGGGACTCGATGTGTGTCCCCCATCAGACTCCCGATCCGGGACCTTCTGGAAGCCGTGACTCCGTTTTCAGTTAACCCTAACCTCATTCCCCCTCCAATACCCACGATCGACGCTTGCGAATTCCTCCTCCCCTACCCGCCCCACAGGCACCTGCGCTTCTGCTGCGTGCTCATAGGAAAAAGTAGCCTGGAAAATGCATTGTGTGTAACCCTAACCTTACCTACATCCATCACATCATCAGTCATTTTAAATTAGGTGTCTGGAAAAATTAATTGCACCGCCGGAGGACATCAGAAGGTACGCTGTGACACGTACCAATTCGCTGGACAATGTGCTTTTCACGACGGTATTTTTTAAATGACCTGCGCCTTTCCTCCTCAGTGCACTCATAGAACGGCAGCGCAGAACATATAATACATCGCTAATCCCTACCCCATCCCTGGTTTTACCTCCTCTTACGGCAGATTGGGTTCTAGCTGTATGCGCGCGTCCATCTTTTTTCCTTTTCACAGCACGCCAAAATTTTCTGGGGTGGGGTGTCATCTGAAAATTAAGTAGAGTAAGTAGTGAGAAGAGCATCAGTGAGATCATCCATCAGAACTCAAGGGGTGCTGTGTGGGACGTGATTTAGACCAGACCATGACACACATGCCAACGCGGAAAGCGCGAGATGTGTTTTCAAAAATGGCGTATTACGGTGGTGAGAAGTACATAGAGCACTGGAGAAATCTGGCCTTCTTTCCTCCTAGCGCAGGACTAGCATGTAGAGTACATGTTCGCCCCCCAAAAAATACCTCAAGCCTTGTTCTAACCCTACTATGTATCCCATGGGACTATCAGTCCGTCCGTCCGTCCGAGCTGCCATTGTACTTATGCAGAGTGCTGCAACACATCCGATCCATCTTTTTTTACAGCAAGATGCGCGTCGGGCTCACCTCACATTCTTTTTGATGACTTCTGCATAGCGCGCGCGCGAGGGGGAAATGACGGTGGTTGGTTGGGACGGTCTGACTCTCTGCCGGCGGAAATTTCAAATCAGCTTCAGCTTCAGCTTCAGGTTGTGCGCTGTTCTAACTTCCGACGCTCATGGTGGTGGTGTGAAGCGGCGGTAAGTAGATGTGGATGTAGATGTGGATGTAGATGCAGAGAGGAGCAGGATAGTACGCGCGCCGCTGGGCGCGCGCACGGGTTTGTGCATGAGTGTGTGTGTGGGGTATTTATTCCCTTTTCTTCGGGCGCTGCGCATGGGCACTGGCGGCGCGCGATTCGTGGAAGAGCCCCCGGCGTCGGTGACGATGGATTTTTTTTTTTGATCCACCCTGCGCGTGAGTCGTCCGCGTCATGCCTGAGACACGACGCGGCGCACGGAGAACCTGGGGGCACGCATGGGTATGGGTATGCGCAGGCGACGCCGCCGACGTTAATTAGTTTATTATTTTATCTCCAGCGCTGCGCACTGGCACCGGCACGACGACGCCTTTTAGTTAAACGAGCCTCCCCGCGGTTGTGCTGTCACTGCTGCATGGCCGACGCGCGAGGCTTTGGGCAGTGATGGCGGTTAGGTTGTCGCGATGGAATAATTATGAACGAGCGCTGGCGCGGCTTATTTCTCCCGCGCGGTATGTACACATCTCTTGTGAACGTTGGAATGATATTACTTTGGAAACCCTGCAGGCGGTCGCTCTCGCGCGCGCGCGCGCACGCGCGTGGGCTCACGTCAGCCCCGCACGCTGTCTCGATTGTAGCATGCGCCAAGTGTCAGCGTCGCAGCCGCAGACGCGGAGCAGAATTTTACCTTTGTTATTTAAATTGATACACCCGCCCACCCATGTACCGCGATGCCCAAGTTCCGCCCCACGCCAGGCCGTGTGAGCCATCCTCTCATACGTCGAACGTTGTAATAGCACACATGGAATATCGTTATTTAAACATCCTGCAGCTCCCTCGTCCACGCGCACACGCCAAAGACACGTATAGATAGATAGTAGGTCGTAGTAATAAGTACGTATCGCGATTCGTGGAAGAGCCCCCCTGCGCGTGAGTCGTCAGGCCTGAGCCACGACACGACGCGACGCACGGAGAGCCTGCGGGCACGCATGGGTATGCGCAGGCGACGCCGACGTTAATTTATTTATTATTTCGTCCCCAGCGCTACGCACTGGCACCGGCACGACACGACGCCTTTTAGTTAAACGAGTCTCGCCTCGCGGTGTGCGCTGTCACTGCTGCACGGCCGACGCGCGAGGCTTTGGGCAGTGATGGCGGTTAGGTCGGACGCGAATGATGGAATAATTATTATGAACGAGCGACGCTGGCGCGGCTTATTTCTCCCGCGCGGTATGTACACATCTCTTGTGAACGTTGATATGATATTACTTTGGAAACCCTGCAGGCGGTCGCTCTCGCGCGCGCGCGCGCACGCGCGTGGCTCACGCCGTCAACCCCGCACGCTGTCTCGATTGTAGCATGCGCCAAGTGTCAGCGTCGCAGCCGTAGCCGTAGCCGCAGACGCGGAGCAGAATTTTACCTTTGTTATTTAAATTGATACACCCGCCCACCTATATACCGCGATGCCCAAGTTCCGCCCCACGCCAGGCCGTGTGAGCCATCCTCTCATACGTCGAACGTTGTAGCACACATGGGATATTGTTATTTAAACATCCTCTAGCTGCCTCTAGCTGCCTCGTACACGCGCACACTAGGGCTGCGGAAAAAACCCCCCCAAGGGTTACTTACCGGTAATTTACCTGTAAAATTTTTTGGCCCTCCAGCGGGGGGTGT
>JAEKIV010000403.1:0-53410 GCA_016801325.1 Hypholoma fasciculare
TTCCTAGTAGGCGCCGGATAGCTCAATACCTCTCAGGAATATTCATCTTCATCCCTTCCCTCCCTCTTAGCAAGAACTTGGGTATACAATATCACCCAATCACAGTGCGCTTTCTCCCTTTTTTACGTCTATATTTCCTTCCTTCCTTACTTGCCTTCCATCACTTCTCGCTTACTGTCCGCTCGGCCGGTACACAGCGTAGTGCGATTTGATTAGAGCAAATACGCCGTGAAGATATACCAGCACTAGCATGTATATTGTCAAGCGTGTTTTCCTCGCCAATCTGAACCCCTGCGCTGTGCTCGCTGTCCTTTGCTGATCAGTCCCGTCATCTTTCACCTCCTTTTTGCTCCGGTGTCTGTATTCCAGTTCTTATTGCGTATGCACCATAGTGTCCCCTTCCACGCGGCGCGCTTTTTGCGCGGATTACAGTGAGATCCATTAGGTTTTTGGGTTCTGGGTGACCGCAGATAACCACCCCTGGTATTCACCACCTACTGCTATTTTCAGCGTCAGGTAAATATCTGATATTAATTTTCCGTTATATTCCATATCTCTACTGAAGTTCAAGTCCCTATTGCGACAATAGGACTCGAGTTGTCTGCGCTAGGAACGATTCAAATCATAAGATCGAGGTAGCGTGGGATATTATAATCACGGGCCGGCAGTCTCGAAAAATGTTCGACTCCAGATTCTATCCTCTCTTCTCACCGAACTACTTTGCGTGCCAACTTCATCTAAAAGTTTTTACTCGCCATATCTCGCCCTGAAACGATTTCAGGATGAACGATGAAAGGAGTGAGTGATGCCACTCGATCGCCATTCTTTCCGTCGGTTTGTTCCATTAACGAGTTGTTTCTTTAGAGGCTATTGATCTTACCGACCAAGAGCTTGAAGAGGCTGGCCTACTGGGCGAAGGCAAGTCGAGTCGTGGTTATGCACGCCTATTCTATAGCGAACTTATCATACCACTTGTAGGTGCTTCGTGGGTGGTCCAAGAGATCATTCAAGCCATGAGAAAAAGGCCCGCTTCCTTCGCATGTAAGTTTCTTCGTCTCTTTCCGGGATCAAAATGCATTTACCCCTTCGTGTCCAGGGCTCACTTTATTTCAGCTTGAATGTGTGAACATCAGCACCCTTCACCGTGCAAACGCTTCTGCCTCCCCTATTTTACCGACGTCCACCCCCGCCATGACGATTTCCCAGCTCAACAATACCCCCGCCGTCGAACCGGACCTCGTCTCTCCCTTTGAGAAGTTAAACTTCTATCACGGCATCTCCGACGACCCACCTGAGCTTCTCTACCGCTCAGATGTCGCGACGAGTCCCTTTGTTATCCCTGAAGGCAGCCACGTTGTTATTCCCGAGAAGACCGTCCATGGAGCTTTCGATGCCACCCTCAACCCAATCTGGCGCGACACCGTTGCTCCTGCGATAATCGCCTTGTTGAAGGAGGAAAAACGCTGCATCCGGCTCTCTACGCTGATGGCGGTGCGTTTCTCTACCCCCGATGAAGACGGACAGGCTGTCTTTGGACCTATCGTCATATGGGTCTCCGTCCATCCCAATACCACCACTGCCGCGGCCTGTCGCGATGCTTCCTCAGATGTCCTGCGCCTTCTCGAGTTCAACGGAGTTAAGGGTGCAGTCGTCCACTGGTATGAAGGTTCTGTCGAGCCATTGTCGGGTCCGTCCATGATGGGCATTGCTTACGCCACCAACCCAACTTCCTACATCCGTCGAGCTTTGACGGCGGTATTAGGTCTTCCTCTCGCCGCGGAGGCAATGGCGAGCGATGACTCTCAGGTCTCCGGCTCCCTCGCGTTTTTCTTCCATGAAGGCCAGGATACGAATAGCAGCGCCAGCGAGAAGGTTTTCGGCGTCACCACCAACCATGTCGTACGAAAGGTCACTCACGTCGACTACGAACTTGGACGCAATTGTGCGGCTAAGTCATACATTCGCGTTTGCGACGCTCGTCGCTTCCAAGATATGGTGAACGAGACGCGGACTTTGATTGCTAACAACGTCAGTGGAGCCACGCACTTGGTTGAAGTGATTGAGGGATTGGAGGAAAAGCCTGCTGCCGAGGATGCTGATCAGGTAGAAGAATACGCGTATGATCTGAAGTGGAATAGGCACAAGTTGGAGAACGCGAAGGAGGACAACATCAAGCTCGAGAAGTTCTTCAAGGACATCAATGCGAATTGGAGCGACGCTCTACAACGCACCATCGGCTGGGTCGACTGGGCGCCCAGGATCTGCAAAGATGTCGATTCTCGCGCATATACTCTGGATATTGCGACTTTCCAGCTCGAGAAGTCCAAATGGAAGAAGGAATTCAGGGGTAATTTCGTCTACCTCGGTGCTGTTTATTTTATTTATTTATTTATTATTTCGTCTGATGAAATTATCTGCAGGCGGTAAATATTCTGCGTACGACATTACCACCAGGTTTTGTCCCAATGCCGCCAACCCACCCTCATTTAAGTACCCCACGAATCATCTGTTCAGGATTCTCGGGCTTGTCACGGCCGATCAACTGGCGAAACCAGCTTTATATGACGAACAGGGGGATGCCGCGTTTATCGTCGCGAAAGATGGACAATCCACTGATCTCACCTTCGGACGCTTCTCTGCCTTGGAGGCCTACACCTGCGACAATTTTAACCACGGCTCATGGGAAGTGCCTGTGTTTAATTATGACAGGAAGTCGGGTGACTTTGCAGCCAAGGGCGACTCGGGGTCGCTTATCTTCAACGCAGGCGGGAAAATGGTTGCCGTTCTTCACTCCGGCATGCCCAGGGGATCTTCCAGCCACGTCACTTTCGCCACCCCTGCTCACTTTGTCCTCGATCAGATCAAGCTTCGCTATCCCAATGCTGATTTCGACCGCCTTGTATTTTAGATGTGATCACAGCTTGATCGCAGCCTGTAATAACCTTTTCGTCCTTTGCTGTCTCCTATTTGTATGTTTCTCCTATGCATATTTCCGCGGTCTATTTGCTGCCGGCTGCACAAACACACTCACTTTGATTGAGGATTTCTATGTGTTCTTCAGTCTCCCATCTCGCACGGTCTGGATGCGCGTGTAAAATAGACACAGTCGCATTTATTCGTGGTAAGGTCAATACTCTAACTTTTATCATGAAAAAAGCTCAATCGGTTCCCGAATGTTATACGTACTGACATGTACTGACACCTCAAGTGGTCTCCCTCAAGGGCTGTTTCCATTCCCATTTCCCCGGTCATTAACATTCCTCACGCGTGTTTCCCTCACCAATCTGAACGTTCCCCTGCTCTGTGCTCGCTGTGCTATGCCAAATAACCCTGTTGTTAGCTGTCACCTCCCTGTTGCTCCAGTGACTGCGTCCCAGTTCTTATTGCGTATGCACCATAGTTCCCTCTTCCACGCAGCGCGCTTTTTGCATCGATTACAGTGAGATCGTTTTTAGGTTTTCGGGTTCTGGATGAGCGCCAAGCTATCACAGATAACCACCCCTGGTATTCACCACCTGTTGCTATTTTCAGAGCCAGGTAAATACCTGTTATTAATTTTCCCTCATTTTCCGTATTTCTACTGAAGTTCAACTCCCTATTGTGGCAATAGGACAGGCGCTGTCTGAGCTAGGAACGATTTAAATCATAAGATTGAGGTAGCATGGGATATTATACTAATCACGGGCCGGCAGTCTCGAAAATTGTTTGATCGGCGTCGGCGGCCTGATCTAGTTTATGTCTTGCCTTATCACCAAACCATATTGTGTACCAACCTACTTTGGCTCTCAAAAAATTCCAAGATGAACGGCGACAGGAGTCAGTGTTGCCATTCTTTCGTCCAGTTTGATTCATTAACGAGTCGTTTCTTTAGAGGCTATCGAACTTACCGACCAGGAGCTTGAAGATGCTGGCCTACTGGGAGAGGGAAAGTCGAGTCGTAGTTCTGCATGGCTGTCCCATACTTATCATCCCACTCATAGGCGCTTCTCAGGAAGTCAAAGACATCATTCGATGTATGAGAGACCGGCCCGATTTGTTCAAATGTAAGTTTCTTGGTTTCTTTCCACGCTTACTATATATTTACTACTTCGTGTCCAGGTGTATCTTTATTTGCGCTAGATTGTGTGAACAGCACTGCCCTTCAACGTCTAAATGCTCCTGCCTCCCCTCTTTCAACAGCGTCCACCGCCGCAACAACGCTCTCCACCACCGCTGTTGAACCGGACCTCGTCTCTCCCTTTGAGAAGACTCACTTCTATCACGGTATCTCCGACGACCCGCCCGAGCTTCTTTATCGGTCGGATCTGGATACAAACCCATTTGTTATTCCCGAAGGCGGACCCTCTGCTCTCCCTGAGAAGACCCTCCACCCTGGAGTGGGTGATGCAAACTTCCGCTCCCTGTGGCGCAGCACGGTTGCTCCTGAAATAATGGCTCTGATGAGTGAGAAGGAACGCGGCATTCGTCACTCTTCCCTCATGGCGGTGCGCTTCTCCACCCCTGATGAAAACGGACACCCTGTCGTCGGACCCATCGTTATCTGGATCTCTGTTCATCCCAACACCACCACCGCTGTAGCCTGCCGCGATGCTTCCCCTGACATTCTTCGTATACTCGAGTCCCATGGAGTCAATGGTGCCGTTGTCGACTGGTATGAAGCAGCTATTGAGTGGTTGTAGGGTCCTCCCATGATGGATGTTGTTTACAACACCAGCCCGACCTCCCTTTTTCATCCTTCCGTCGTAGTAGATACTAGCCGGAAATCTTAATTTTTGCTTTTCCGCTGTTTTTCACTGGATATATTGTGCGTCAAGCCTTATGAATGAACGGCGCTTCCGTAGCCCACAAGCGCGCATCCACGTGTTAATCATGTTTGACTTGTATATCTTGACGTGGGATTGGCGTAGTATGACGGATGCGCTGGAACGCTCAGTGGCGCGGCCAACTACGCGGCCTCCAAGGGCCTCTGAATTGTTTTTTGTGAATCGCAGTTCTAGCACTTATCTCGAACAGCACTCGATTGGTTCCCAGCTGGCGTACGTAGTAAAGTGCGTCATCGCTCCCTTGTGCTATTTCAATTCTCAGTCTCCGAGCGCGTCCTCCGCAGTGACCCTCTCGACGGGAAGTCGTGTACACAATCATATAGGGAATGAATTACTCAGATATGTATTACATAAATGCTAATATATGGACTGCGAACGCGTGAATGTAGGACGGATAAAATTACGTATAATACAAGAAACAAGGAGCTGCGCGAGATGGATTTGAGATGATTTCCAAATCCGTGCTCTGTTCAAGGTACTCGATCGCCTCATGGTCAATAGAGCGCTCGTGGCAGTCTGTAATGTCCAGAACAGATATCGGATGCCCGTCATGCATTCGCGAGACGATGAAATCCACAGTGAAGCCGGATGCTGAACATACATCAAATGGCGATCCCGACGGCGAGCGGAGGTTGACAGCGCGCAGCTTGGGGAGGAGGGTCTGAGGGCGGCGCTGTATCATGGAGAGCGTATCCTGGGTGGTAATTATATGGCGGAATATCTCCTCGTTGGTGTGTAGAACTCTGACAGAGGTAAAGGACTGCAGAAACGAGAGTCCGCATGATGTGAAAATGTCGTCGCAGCGCAGGAAAAGCTGTGTGGCGCTGGAATACTCGGGGTAAGAGAGTAGGTCGATGATGCAGTGGATGGTTTTCCTGACAGGGTAATCCTCGAATGAATGATACCACAGCTCGAACACGTTATTTGCGGAATTGAAATCGTCGCATACAGCGATGGGTCCTTCTGCAGGACAATTGATAGCGATTGATTTTGGCGGATGGGATTTAAAATATGGCCGAAGAACGCGCGATAGCGAGGTTTCCACGCGTGGTGTGATAGACGACAGAGAGCCGCGTGCCTGATACGCAATGAGAGTCAACGAGCATTCGCTTGGTATTGTAAGATGATCCAAGAACAAAGTCATATCCTCAAATTCGAGTGTAAGCTTCATATTCTTCAGCTTCGGCAAAGAAACCAGACAGTGAGATTGATTGGAAAGCATGCCGAAGTGGTTAATCTCCAGGTACTCCAGTTCGGGGGTCGCGGAGAGAACCATGATGCATTCAAATACACTGTACGTCGCGTCGAGCTTGAGGGAGGTGAGGTTGCGCAACCAGGGCGCGTCGGGAGTGATCTTGCGGTAGTTGGCGGAAAAATGGGTCAAGAGAGGGGCGTTATTGGAAAACAAAATTGGTGATCTACGCTTTTTAGCTCCGTCGCTGGTCTTGCGGTTTCCGGAGAACTGGATATCCAGCATTTGCAGTTTAGGTGCAGGGCGATACAGCGGTCCACCGGAAATATCTATGTCGTCAAGGATAGGTCCCTTCAAAACGAGTCGCTGAACTCTGTCCCAATTCTGGTCTAAGATCCCACAAAAGAAAACGCGTTGCTCGCGGGAAAGAGGAGAACGTGACGAGCTCGTTTTTCCGTTTCGGATCCAAAGTGGCGAATCCTTACTGCGCCGGATAAGCTCCTTCGCCCATTGGATGCTTTGAGGACCTTGAAGGTGGTCGAAGTCGATCATGCGAGCCCACAAAGACGGTGCATTGAGCGTAACATGACGCCAGATACGGCAGACCTGAGACGTGAAGCGTGTAGTAGTAAGCGCGTCTTCGTTTTCTTCGTCTTCGTCTGGATCTTCAGCGAACATATTGGCGTTGAACTCGAGGATTTTGATGAAAACATCGGTATCAAGGCGGAAGATAGGTGGGAATTTGGTCGTGACCGACATCTAGAAAAGTTTGAGAAGCGCTTAGAGGCGACAGAACATTCGATCTGGGTTTTAAACAGCCCGAACGAGCCACACTGCGCGATTTGATTGCCATTGTTTACTTGCTTGTCTGCGGTGGTCTTGTATATTCTTTATTGTTCCATGGTGGCGCATGCGCTCGCGTTGGGCCAAGCGTCGCCTTGACAGTGCGCACGGGTTATCATATTTGTTGATTTTCCCTAAAAACGTAGGTCGCGCTCGATGAGATAGATACGAACAAAGATAAGCGGTACGCGCGCTTATTGCAGGAAACCCGTCGCCGCCGTCGCCGCCGTGCCGTAAAGCGTGCTGCTAGCCTGAGACACGTGATGGTCTGTGCACAGTTCCGGCATTGGCCGGCGTCTTTATTCGCTTCATCCCAGGCCACGACGCACTTGTGACGCAGACGATGCTCTCCATTCCGAGGCTCAAGCGCTCATGCACATGCGCTTTACTTCAAACTCATAGCATATCCCACCGTGTCTAATTTACGGTGAATACCTTTGTTTCTATTGTTCTGAATGTATCTTACCTCCGCAAGGATTTTCACTCTCGCCCGGATGCCTGGACATTATTGCGATTTCCTCTCTCATTGAAGACACACTCGGCAGCGGAATACGCCCCTTTCTCCATCTATAAACGCACACACTATCGACCTATGTGTCACGCGCACGTTCCCACAAAGCCATACCTTCAGCATCTGTACGTGCTCTGGGCAGGTGCCTCTGCTTAATTGAGCGGATAGTCTGAGTGATGGGAGAAGGACGAGGGACGGTAAGCGCCGATGCATGCAGGCACACAGTCGCGAGATCTTCATTTTTGCATACGTTGAATGCTTTCGTAGTCTGCAGCAGCACCACTTTGCGTACAATTAAACATTCTCCGCCCTCCACGTATCTCTCCTTCTATGCACGAGCCCAGTTCCCTCAGCTTTGTTTCCATAGCCTTGTCGCTTCCGGCGGGTGCTCTCGCATTGGAGCGCAGACATTAAAGGATGTAAGTACGCGCAATAGTGGCTTATTGAGGGACGCCGCACTGCCATGCATCTTCGCATTCCCAGTTTTTTTATACCCTCTCTGAAAAGCGCAGTGGGTTCTCACTGGGACTGTGCCCGTGCTCGCAGTGCAATCTGTCGAGTATGCGATGAAAGAGGAGTGGTACTGTCCCCGCGTAAGAGTGTGTACTCCTAGTTGACCCACGGTACGAATTTTGTAGAATATCCTGCTCATGTCTCGAGTGCGTTGTTGCTCTGTGTTTGTGGGCTTATACTCCTGATTCCCACCAGCACGTTCCTCTCTCAACCTTATTGCAGAGTTGTGTAAATGATAAAATTGTGGTGAATAAATCCTCCTTATATGTACATAAATACTGATGTACGGACGCCCTGATGCAATACTTTACAGATAAACCTACGGGTAACACGACGTACATCGAGCAGCTCGGGGCACTTTTGAGACTACTCAATTTGTTGTTCCTCTCAATCCACTCGATCGCCCCGTGCTGTATTGCGCACTCTTGACAGCCCGTAATGTCAAGTACAGAAATCGGACGGGCTTGATAGTTTCGCGAGAGGATGAAATCACCCGTGGAACGGGTTAGTGCACAGTGGTCAGAATGTGCCCCCGACGGTGAACGGAGTTTGATAAGACACATTTTGGGGAGCAGGGCGTGGAAGCGCCCCTCTAAAGACAAGATGGCTTGCTGGGTAGCAGTGAAATGGAAGAATAGCTGCTCATTGGTGTGTAGACTCTCGACAGAGGGGAAGAACCGCAGAAAGTCGAGGCCGGCTTCTGCGAAAATATAATCGCAGCGTAATTCAAGTTGAGAAACGCTGGAGAACTCGGGAAGAGAAAGGAGTCTGAGGACGCTTGAGATGTTTTCGGGATGTTCCTCGAAAGGACGACAATACAGGCCGAACACGCTATTTCCGCTTCGCAAGTCATCGCATACCGTGATGGGCCCTTTTGCAGGACAGCTGATAGCGAGTGATTGGGGGCGACGCGATCGAAAGTAAGGCCGAACAACACGGGATAGCGCAGAAACCATATGTGGTGCGAAAAATGCCTGAGAGCTGAGCCCTTGATATGCAACTAGCTTTAATGAGCATTCGGGCGGAAATGATAGATGATCCAGAATGAAAGTCATGTCGTCAAAGTTTAGTGTGAGTTTCATGTTCCTCAGATTCGGGAGAGAAACTACATGGTGGGATAAATCCGAAGCCTTGCCGAGGTCTGTAATCTCTAAACATTGTAGGTTGGGGGTTACGGCGAGCATCATGAGACATTCAACAATATTGTACGTTGCGTCAAATTTGAGGGAGGTGAAATTGCGCAACCAGGGTGCATTCGGATTGATCTTGTGATAGCTGGCAGAGAGGTGACGCAAGAAAGGGACGTTATTCGAGAATAAAATGGTCGCTTTCGATCTGGGCCTTTCAGCTAGGTTGCGACTCTTCCGATGTCCGGGGAATTGAATTTCCAGAAATTCCAGCTTCGGTGCTGGACGTTGTAGTGGCCCGCCCGAAACATCTATGTCCTCAAGTGTGGGCCCACTCAACAAAAGTCTCTGTATCCTGTCCCAATTCTGATTTATAATATCGAAGAAGAAAAGGCGTTGTTCACGAGACGGGGGAGAAAAAATCCAGCTAATTCTTCCATTCCGGATCCAAAGTGGGGAATCATTACTGCGCCGTACGAGCTCCTGTCCCCATTCAGTGCCTCTAAGAGCCTGTAGGCGGTCGAGGTCGATCAGGCGCGCCCACAAAGATGGTGTATTGAGCAAAGCGCAAATGTTCCACTTTTCTCCATTGAAGTACCATTGTTCATTCGCTTTTCTACGGTGGCCTTGAATATATTCCTTATTCTTCCGTGGCGGCCCAAGCGCTTACCGCGTTGGGTCAAGCGTCTCGTTGACAGTGCCCATACCTGTTGTTCTGGAGAGTACCTGGGCGCCTCACTCCACCGACTCCACTGCGATGTATCACGTTTTGCATGCATTAACATTCCGTTTATCACTGCCTACCCTGCTTACCTACCTATTTCCAGTTCATCCGGTCAACAGCGCAGTGCGCATAAGTGGTCGTTTTCCCACAACCGCGTACGCATACCTCTACCTTACAAACCTCTTAAATTTACTTTGAATTTATTGAGAGCGCATTTCGTATGCGGTGACGTCGAGTATGGAAACTGGCTGGCCATTTCTGACACGCGACAGAACTGATTTGAGGCTATCAAGGTTATTGTGGAAGCGGCCTATTGGTTGGAGTACGACAACCTGGAGCTTGGGAAATATAAACGGAAGGTCGACCTCATTGGATGTAAGATGTTGTGTGGCGATATGGTTAAATAAATCCTCATCGATGTGCAGGATCTCAACGGAGGGAAAATACCGGAGGAAGGACAAATCGGACGATGGGACGATGTCGTAATTTAATTTAAGCTCAGTGACGCTAGAAAACTCCGGCAGAGAGAGCGATTCGGAGATGCTAGTCGCATATCTTGGAAAGTCGTCCAATGCACGGAACCGTGTCTCAAATATGCGACCTTCGGAGTAGAAGTTGTCGCGTACAGCGACCTGCCCGCTTTTCAAACATGTGATTTCGATTTTTCTGGGAGGATGCGACTGGAAATAAGGCTGAGAAGCTTGGGACAGCCTGGACATGATCTGGGACGGTGTGATCGAGATAGACTTGTGGTAATATGCGAGTAGATTGACTGAGCACTGTGGCGGAATTTCAAGATGGTCTAGAATGAATGCCATTTTATCGAAGTTGAGTGTCAGCGTTAAGCGCCTCAGTTTCGGTAGAGTGATTATCGCGTGAGGAAAATGCGTTAAAGCCTTCGCTGTATCTGTTATTTCCAAGTATTGGAGGTTTTTTGTGTGTGAAAGCAGCATGAAGCATTCATGGATGTCGTACATTGGGTCCAGCGTAATGGAATGGAGTTTATGCACCCAACGCGCGCCAGGTCTAAGACGGGTTGAAGGAAAGTGTTCCAATAAAAGGGAGCGATAAAGTGGTCCCATAGACTGGTCCCTCCAAATCATGGTCCGTCTGCTGTGAGAATTGACAAACATGACATGGAACATCTCGAGAACGGGCGCAGGTGAAGTGAGTGGTCCATCCAATATGCCTATCTGCATCAGAAGAAGGCCATTCAAGACGAACTTTTGGGTCCGCCTCCAATTGTCCCGCATGACTTTGAAAAAAAACTTGCGCTGATGTTTGAAAGAGCGTTGGAGGAGCATCCGGTCATTGGCTGCTCTGATCCAAAGTGGCACACTACCACTACGGCGTATGAGTTCCTGACCCCACTCGGTGCTGCCAAGTTCTTCAAGGCTGTCAAAGTCGATTATATGCGCCCATAACGACCTCTCATTGAGCATGAAATCGCGCCATGTCCGGCAGACCTGAGAGGTGATACGCGTGGTGTTTAGAGCATCTTCATTGGCTGAAAACATGTCGCCATTGATATCTAGAATATGCATGAATATGTCGGCGTTGAGGCGAAATATGGGAGGATAGTTGACGTTAATCGACATTTTATAAAGCGAGAGACGATAAATATTGAGCGAGATTCAGAGAGCGGCGGCACAATTGAACTTGGTTTATATAGGCCCATAAAAATATCCCACGAGCCACATATTCTGGACATTCCGTTTCGTTTCTATTGTTTATTGCCAAAAAGTGGCACCGTGGCTGGTGGCACCGTGGCTTTATGGGTAAGCGGTAATATTATACATCATTACATGAGCACTAACATATTTCATGCCACATGGCCGAATACAACGCGCGCCAACACTACAGCCAGGAAGGAATGACAGTATCTCACAAAAACTTGATGAGCGCGAAGTCTCCTCAAATAAATAACGTCCAAAATGCTAATATGTAGCCCTGAATATTTTCCGTGGATGATGGACTGCCTGAGGCTCAGACATGGAGAAAGACTGCATGCGGCATGTGTGATTGGGGGCTCCGAGAGCCGGGCTGGGTGGGACTAACAGCGGTTTGTGGACCCGGCATTCGCCTACGTTACTCTCCCCACCACTATCGGGCACCAGCCCAGGATTGCTGGATTCGTCTACTGGTCTCTGAAGCATAAGTCACTGTTTCCCTCTCACCTTATCAGCGCTCTTTAACCGGGTTATACGTCAACGTCTGCTATTTACTGGTCGGGTTTCATCGGTTCATCTAACATCATATCAAGATCTTGCCTCCTGTGGAGCACTAGGCCCACCCCGTCGTCCGGGATGTACGTCCGCCTCGCTTTAGGAGCCTGTACGCATAGATATACCCTCTGCATATCGCACTGGACAACGTCAATTTCAATCCCTTAAGGTCTGCAAGCAAAGTCGGCCTTTACACATATTCTCTTCCAGCCTCGCACTACGACACTGACTTACACGTGGCAAGTTAGGGAAGTCCATTCAACACTGCATCTATGGGTAGTACTTGTGTCAATGACCCATCTTTTCTGCCTGCTGACCCCTCTTAATCTTTCCAGCACCGCATACGTCATTTACATTACACGAAATGGCAATTAATATGTACGCTATCATTCTCATCAACGCGCGGGCTCTCCGAGACACGACACAACACTTACGACGCATTCATGATAGCTGCTGCGTACATCATCGGGGCCTACGGCGCGTTTCGCAGCCGTTCCTCAAGGCCTCATCGACATCTATGGACGCTCACCATCTGCACCTCATGTACCCACTAAGAGTGCTCTCCTGCATCCGCTGGGGGTGGGGCTCCATGCAGGTGAGCCTCGTACGTTTCACCCTTCTTCCTCTTCCTCCCAGAACAGGCCAATTCTTCCTTCCCTGCGTGTCGTGCGATAAGCACTACGTCTCAGCGCCAGCGGTGAGAATGCCTGACACACGCATGGGATCAAATAAGAGCACTTACCTGTGTTCAATTGCAATTGCTCATGCGTTGCTAGAGGGTTTTATTGCTGCCGGCGCTCGTAATGGCATTTACAAAATCCCGTGCATAGTACATATAACTCCTCTTCGCGATCTCGGTTCTACAACATGGGAAGATGCAAGGCTACCCATATGTACAAAATATATGATTGTTACCTAGTCATTCTACGCTGTCTCCTCTCGTCGGCTAGAGAACATATATCAACAATAATACAAGATAAATGCTTCCTGAGGACACGTTTTAATGCTCATTTCTACCTCATACGTTGTTCGCGATTGATTTTTCTCCCACACTTACTCTCCTAGTACACCGCCCTCGAAATTACTCTTAGCCCGCTAATACTTTGAAGACACTCGATCGTTGCGTAGTAAGTCTCGGGATCTTTGCATGCCATTATATTGAGAACTGAAATTGGGGAGCCATTTTCAATCCGCGACAGGACGAACTTGACAATATCGTCGCTGAGGCTGAAGGGAGTATCAACAGCTGACCGAAGCTTGACGACTTTGAGCTTGGGAAACACAATGCGACCAGTCTCAGGGTTCTGCATAGTGATGTGGTACAATAGTTCCTCGTTGATGTGCAGAATTTCGACGCATGAAAAGCATTTGAGGAAACTGAACTCAGGAACAGCTATTTGGGCGAAGTCGTAGTGCAATTTGAGCTCGGTGACGCTAGAAAACTCGGGAAAAGAAAGTGCTGTGGAGATGTTACGTGTATGGTCAGGTATATCGTTGAACGATGGGCACAGTAATCTGAATACGCAGTCGTCGGAGCGTTCTGAGCCGCAGACGGAGACAGTGCCACTTTCGCCGAAAATCATGTCGATCGTTTGCGGAGGACGGGATTTAAAATACGTTTGAGAGACTCGAGATAGCGTGGATATCATTTGGGCCGGTATGACTACGACAGATCCAACGTCATACGCCGTCAGATGCACTGTACATTCAGGCGGAAATTTGAGATGATCCAAAACGAAAGTCATTCTGTCGAAGTTCAATATGAGCGTTAAGTCCTTCAACTTCGGAAGTGTCACCACGGAGCGAGAGAAATGCCTCATCTGTCTGAGTAGACTGGAAACCTTTAGATATTGCAGGTTGGGGGTGGCGGAGAGCACCGCGAGACATTCGCGAATCCTGTACACTGGAGCCAGTGTGAGTGAGTGGAGAGCATGTAGCCACGGGGTGCGAAGTTCGAGATTTTTATTCAAAGCATAGATCGGAATAGGGCTTCCTGGGAACATCTGTGATTGATTCTTCGAAATAATCACCCAGCCTGTCGGGGAGTCCGAAATCTGGACATGAAACATATTGAGGACCGACGCAGGGCGGTAAAGCGGGCTGTTCCGCAAATCCAAGTGCGCCAGCCAGGATCCACTCAGGAGGAGTTTTTGAATCCTGTCCCAATTTCGATCTATTATTCTCTGGAAGAACCTGAGCTGCGCGTCCGCAGGAGGGCGATCGATCGTCCAGGAGCTGGTGGCTTTTATCCAAAGTGGTGTTGTATCTCCAGCGCGTCGAATGATTTCTTTTCCCCACTCCGTGCTCTGAAAGAAGTGAAAGTGATTGAAATCAATCAGGTGCGCCCAGATGGTTGTCTTGCTGAGCATTACAGCACGCCAGGAGCTGCAGACTTGGGATGTAAAGCGTGTGGTGTCCAGGACATCATATTGCGAGTAATAGTCTTTTTTGGTGGTGAATATATTTGCGTTAAATTCGAAGATAGTCAGGAGAACGTCGTCGTTGAGGCGGGATATAGGGGGAGGTTGGGCAGTATCTGACATTTATTTGAGAGGGAAAATAATAGATTTCGTCTGAGGGAGGGTTAGGGATTTAAGATGTTGAAAACTGGTGGCTCGGTCTGTAAGGTGCGAATTATTAGTTCAACAAATATTTCTCACGAGCCATATATATTGCTGTTGTTGAGTAAAAAGTCCATTGTTTGTTTTTGTAGACGCAATTTTATGCTCCATATAGTTCTATACGCAGGCCAACAAGGATTTGAATAACTCCAACATCATATACCTTACAATCAACCACGCGACGAAGCTTTGAATTCACCCATGAAGTGCATGAAGGATGGGCGCTCCACGTACACTGCAGGTTCCTTCCACATCCTTTCTCATCTCGCGATCGGCTGAACTCGGCGCACTCCGGAGTTTATTAGCCCGTTGGTGCATCCGCCTGCAGCCGATTCGTCGCATAGCATGGAAATCCCCGTTGTATGAACACCTGTAGACAAATGCGTGTTGGGCAGAATTTCAGAGTGAGCATTGTGGATATATGAGGAGGGCTCGCACTGGCTCTGATTTTCAGTGGTCCAGTGCACACCACTTCTCGCGGTACATACAACGGAGGTCAACGTGCACATGCGCGGATGCACGCGCATCGCATCATGAACTCGAAACAGAGTCGATAATTTCACGGTTTATCACGACGCCGAGATGAAAGTGAGGGACGAAGGCGGGGTATCGGCTAGCAGAATAACGAGATATTAAGTGTTTCTTTTATTAACAGAGGGACAACAGAGGGATTGGTGGAAGTTGGTCGTAGCCGTTTCGGAGGCAGGCGACCGGTGGGAGGGCCGGCCGAGACTCGGGAAAGCGGTCCGCGTATGCACTGGTCCGTGCACCAATAATACGCCCGGCATCCTCCGTCTGAACGCCTCCTTGCCCAGCTCAAATCTCTCTCGTTGTCCCCTGCCGTTTTTCAGTACTTCTAGTTCTGCGCGGATGTATGACTCCTTCCCGTCGCGCCATGCTGACAGCTCCGCCACCAGTACGCCAGCGCACATCACTCCGCACGGCCTCGGATGCCTTCCGCAAATGCGAAGCAGCTGTGATACAGACTCAGAAAATTAATATATTTGTGGGAAGTACAATGTGTTCGGCGATACTATGCGCGCTGATCTCTTCCCTATACCTGGTGTTGTCATCCTCGTTGGCGTCTCTGGTACTGGACGGCGCCACTCTCCAGGATGCTCATCGTTGTCAGGAACGACTGTTTCTTCGACATCTTGAGTTACCGGTTTCTACCCATTTTTTTGGCGTACACCTGGCGAGAGCTATCTTTCCGTGATTATCAAAAATGTATTCCAGCCAACGGTGCGTCGATATCCACTTCTTTCATCAATCCTCTAGCTCCCCCTTCCCGTCCTTTTCACAATGCTATTCTGCTACTCTTCTCCCACAGCTCCCTGAAATATCACAATGGTATATAGCTCTGGGGCTCACGACGAGGCGCGCGCTCATGAGCACCGGTGAGTGAACTAGTAAATAGCTTCTTTAGTTTAATTGCGCTGATTTCTCTTTTGCATGTCCAGTGTTCTCGAGATCATAATCCGAAAGGAACCTCTACCTGGAGGCTCGTTTCGTTTTTTCTGTCAGTTTTAGAGCCTGCTAAGGCCTTTCGCACATACGAATACGCTGTGCACATCTCGCATGTTGTCTTATTTCCGGTCCATCTGCCGGTCAGCTTCTCGAAGACCCATTCCCAATTCAGAGACGGCGCGAACTCTACCGGCGCTAATTCTGGTATACGATTGCGCGTGATGTGGACGACATAACCGTGTTTCTCCTCTTCCACGTCATGTTGCCGGTGTACTCAGTGCATGCATTCCGTTCTCCAACTGGTTCCCTCGCTTAACTACCCTCAAAATATACCTGCGTTTTCAATAGTGCGCGAAGGCTCACGTAGAGAGAGGCTCTCCACCAGCTATCGGCCGCGTTCATGGGATATGTCTGGTTCATGTTTGATAAAGAAGCTTTATGCGTACTATACACCCTGATTGTGCGCTTGGGTCGCGGCTTTATCTCAGTCATACCAGTTACAGAGATCGATCGCGCTTGCTCGAAGACTGCCAAGTGGTGTATTTAATAATCTCACTCGACACTCTGCGCGCTACCTCTTACGCTGAGAATTATGCTGTAGTTGCAGAATATCCACGTTAGTGCGATCTGGTGAAGACCGACCCTTTAAAGGTCACATATGTATACTATATCGGACTACGAGACGCTCCCAGAACGCAACGCCAAATGAGACAGCACGGTACTCGAAGCAATGCATGCTATTTTTAAGAGGAACTAGTAATTTTGAACGTTCATATTATACACTTCCAGTTAGACAAACAAGCGGATGTGCTAGGCCCGGATGTTCGTACTACACACGTATTCCAGAGTTTCGTTACTCCCACTCCGTTTCCAGAGCACCTTCAAACCATCTGCTTTCGCGAGCCATGGCATGTGTGGAAGTACGTCGCGCGATCCCTGTGTAAGATAAAGTGTATCTATTGCATAACCAAGTGCAATGCGATGTAAGATGAATCTGGATAAATAATTGCTAGCACCCTTCAAGAAAGAGTCGGGGAACGAAGAAAGCTTGAGAGTCTTGAGCATTGGAAGTGATTTCTGGTGTTGTGTGACCACTGTTTTAAAGCTTTCTTCGGCTTGAACCAGTTGCCCAAGCGACCACACGTCCGTTTCGATGATGCGGATGGAGGACAGGCAATTGAAAAATGCAGATAGTTCTGGGACAATATGTGTGACGTTGAACGTGAAAGTGAATTCAGTCACATTGGAGAAGTCGAGTTGAGAGAGTTCGTTTAGCAATATTCCAGGCGCGGGCTGTTTGAAACTATTGGCCGAGGATAATATTATGCTAAATTTGAAAATGAATTTGCTAGCGCACGTTTGGGCCTCGAGTACAAAGTTGGTGGACGAATATATGAGCAACATTTTCGTTGGTTTGTGGCTATTGAAAAAGCCTTGGGCATAGGTAGATATTTTACAGGCGAACGGAAGCGTATCGACTTCGCTGACCATGCCGCCAATTTGGAATATTTTTGCCAGAAATTCCACAGAGCAATTGGGCGGAATTTGTATGTGATCCAACAGTGCAATACCTGCTTTGAGTTCGCCGAAGTGGTTAAAGGTGAAATATCTGAGATTCGGGAGTTCAACTAATGGCAGCGGTGACGACCAGGTGTCATCTCGCTTCGCTGTGTTATGGAGTAGAAGGTTGACCAAGTTTTTTGTCAATTTAAGTAACTCGAGCGTTCCTCGGACTGTCAGCTTAGCGTTGAGCTGTAGAGACTGAAGTGGATGCAACCACGGACCGGAAAGATTGGAGGTAAAATCTTTCGCACAAAATTCACGTAGAAGTGGAGAGCTTCCGCCAAACAGCATCGGAAAATATAATTGAGAGTTGTAAGTTCGCCTGGGGAAAATAAGGCTCAGTGATTCCATATGCGGCGCGGGAAGGTATAACGGTTTCCACTGGACGGGGTCCACGTATTTCTCGTCGAAAGTCGCTTCCAGCTTCTGTATTCGGCTCCAATGTTCACCTATAGCATTTAGAACGTGCTTCGCACAGCTAATGGGGTCGGGAATGACATGAATTGTACATCTGCGTGCCTTGATCCACAATAACGCTGTTCCACTCCTGCGGAGGAGTTCGTTCCTCCACTCATCATCAGGCCCGTGGAGGACGTCCAGGTCGATAAGGTGAGCCCAGATAGAAGGAATGTTAAGCATGAAGGTGCGCCAGGCACGGCACACATGAGATGTTGACACAGTTGTCCCAAGCGCTGTATCGTCGTCGAAGAGCCTGTCCGCGTTTATCTTGATGATGCACCAAAGGATGTCGGTGTTGAGACGTCGTATCGGAGACTCGGAGTTGGGCGAGAGGGTGGACATAGAGAGGGAATGTGTATAGGCTATAGGTAGCTTTGGACGAAGTCAGTTCAAGTTGGAGGGCCCTCGGGAAGATGTAGTGCTTGGCGAAGGGGGTACATAGAGCGATTACTTGCCTGATTAGATTAGGTACTCACGTGAGATGGTCTAGACCCACGGTCTGCTCCAGACCGGCGGGCCGTCTCTCGGGCAATTTTTTGCAAGTGGTCCGTCATGGTACGGTCAGCCAAGTACGTCCGCACGGCCTCGGATGCCTTTCGAAAATGCGAAACAGCTGTGACACGGACTTAGAAATTATTAGAAATTTATATTGGTGGGCAGTACAATGTGTTTGGCGATATGACGCGCGCAGATCTCTGCCCTCTACCTGGTGTTTTCATCCTCGTCGGCGTCTCTGGCACTGGACGGCGCCACTGTCTAGGATGCTCATCTTTCTCAGGAACGGTTTATCCTTCGATATCTGGGACTACAGTTTCCTACCAATTTGTTGGTATACACCTGGCGCGGACTACTATTCCATATTTATAGAAAATGAATTCCAGCCAACAGTGCGTTGACATCCGCATCCTTCATCAATCCACGCGCTCCCCCTTTTTCACAATGCCATTTACCCCCTTCCTCCACAACTCCCTGCTGGACCACAATGTTATATAAACCAGGGTATCACGACGGAGCGCGGGCTCATGTGCACTGGCGGGCACACCGGTAAATATCATCGTCGTTTACGCTAGGAAATAGCGGTGGGC
Source organism: Hypholoma fasciculare (assembly GCA_016801325.1). Lineage (NCBI taxonomy): Eukaryota > Fungi > Basidiomycota > Agaricomycetes > Agaricales > Strophariaceae > Hypholoma > Hypholoma fasciculare. Next base: position 19,154 of record JAEKIV010000403.1, read on the forward strand.
GCAGAGTACTGATTCCATTGACTGATACTCCTTTTTTGCGTTAAATTGTGCTTATTTCTTTTTAGCATACCCAGAGTACTTACGATCGTCCGAAACGAACGTTTACTGCGCCGGAAGCTCGTTTGGTCTCGTCCGCCATTCTCGGTCAGTTCTAGTGCCTACTAACGCCTTGCGCACGCGCTCATACTACCATCTGCAAGCGATACACATACATACGGCACCTTGTCTCGCCTCTATTTCATCTCCATGACAGGTTGTCGAGGCGACTGCACGCACGCTACTTGGGTTAACACCGGGATGCTGGACAATATAACTGTGTCTCTTTTCCTCCACCCCATATTGTCCGTGTACGCTATTACAACATACCTTCCGTGCTTTGGCTGCACCCCACGCCCATTCAATCCGGGAGCATGGCCACATTTGTGGCGACAAAGGACCCCTGTTATTGTCAACGTCGATTAATATTTCTGTACAATTAGCAGAATACGAGTAAGACCGGTCGCGTAGCATCTGGAACACGCAGTGGATGTCATAAAAGATGTTTTCCCCTAAGTCTTCGTGAATCGTAACAGCCTCACTTTCCAGACAAGTTAAGTTGATCGCTTTGGGAGGATGTGATCTGAAACAGCGACGAGAAGCATTGGATAGTGTAGACATGAACTCTGGCAATGTGATAGCAGTTGTTCCATGGTTATAAGTAAACAGGCCTAGCGCGCATCCAAGTGGAATTTCTAGATGATCTAGAATGAAAACCATTTTATCGAAGCTGAGCTGAAGCTTGAGATACCCCAATTTGCAGAGATGAACTATGGGGTGCGAAAACGAGGAAAATTCCTTTGGAGTACCCGTAATTTCAAGATGTTGAAGATCTGCTTCTGGACATTTGATAACAATACATATAGTTAAGAGCCTTCCATTTACTTTCGACATTGTAAATAAAGGTAGACATGCTAGCTACGTGACACTTTATCTGTCCTATCAGTACATCGCTTTATATTTTATTCGGTGATGCTTTTCGTTGTGCTCGGGCGATGTCCTTTTCGTGACTCCGACTTGTTTGAATTACTAATATTCAACGATTCTAGTGCCGAATTGCATACTATAGGCTGAGACGGATATTATGGACCACGACTTATTTACCCACGCGGCAATATACGCGCACATTGCTGCTACCGCATCGACATGTTTATCGCTCGTGGTGGACGGGCATGCGACATTTTAGCGAACCCATTTCTGGATGCGCTACCGCTTAACGGCATTTATTTGCCCACCGCGATGGTATTTAAAACCATTTAAAAGTTTTCGAGTTAATCCTTCCTGGCGGTTTCCTTCCAAGAGTGAGCGCGAACATGCAGTAACGTTGCCGACACGATGCAGCGGCGGCGCAGCGCACTTGGACCCGCTGGCGGGCCGGACTGGTGGTCTGTGCGTGGTTGCGCCACGGTGGCATTCTGTAAGCAGACGGCCATCGTCGAAATTTCTCAGGCTGCCACGATGCAGCTATCGTGTACTCTACCCGGCCTCATGGCGTAGCGCTATTCGAGGTACGTGTTTCCCTTCTCTCGCTCCGCCCTCATGACCAGTCATTCATAAAATGTGCTGCTCGTTCTTTTAACGTATCCATCGATGAAGACCGCGTTCAGGTTATCCGTGAAGGGTGTAGGTGAAGGTTTCAAGGTACGTACGCCGCCTCGTCATATTCATGCACCATACTCTATTCCCACTGCCTCCGCTGCTGGTTCGCCCTGCCCACTCCGCCGTCCTGCGAACTACGTCTGCGCTGCGGAGGGTGTTCCAAGCTAGTGCTGGACGCTTACACTCGTGGACTAAAGGGTATAAAAGTTTGCGGGCGGCGTGTGTGTTGGTGGCTCCATTCGCAGTTTTTCACACTATATGCATATCTCCATCATCTTTCTTGTCTTGCTCTTACGCAGGACACCTGCTTCGCTAACAAATCCCAGGTGTCAACTTCAAACTTCACGCAGATTAGCTGCCTGCTCGCCAGACCCAATAATTTCCGTCTTCGGTGAGTGATTGTCATATTCCTCGTCCACTATGCCTTTTTCCTTGTCACGACGCCAAGCCGTCCACGCCGCAGTGTTCTGAAAACCAGACGAGTTACAAAACGCTATCATCCACGCGTAATGTGACACACCGCTTGCATCCGGTGTTGCACTGTGACCCGTCTGTTGTCAGTTTTTTCCTCACTGCGGATGCGCGTGGAGGTGTCATGCGCGTGCTACATTTTTCTCCTTCGTCGTTTCCACCGATTTAGAATCACCCTTGACATCGGTTGTGCTTACCTTCTATCCGTTTAAGCTGCCAAGCCGTCTGAAGCGTCCGGCTCATATAACGCCACGTTGAGTATGTATCATTTTGTTCACGCGTCCGCGGTCAATTTCTGATTGTACTGTAGCAGTGATTCCGGCCTTTCCACTGTCTTTCTGCGTACGATCTCGAATTGCCGATACTGCGAAGGAAATTTCCTTGCCGCTTGCAGTGAGCCCATTATCTCCGCTGCTTTTGTAGTTTGAACTCGCCGTTTCTGATACCCCGCTGGGGAAGGTACACGTCACCTCTACCGCGAGCCCAGTATACTTGTCATTTACGATGGTTCTCGCGGCACCGGCGAATCGAGAAGCGAAAACTGAGAAATTATGTCCTTTGATGTTTATGTATCTGCGAGGCTGCCACGACGCAGGTACCATGTATCCCCTCTAACTTCCGTAGAGGTGCGTACATCACCTCATTGTCTCTATGTATTCTACTCCCGGCCCATCATCACCTCTGCTAGTACGCCTCGCTCAACCCGCCGTCCCTGTAAAATATGTCCGCGCTGCTGTAAGCTCGCCGTGATTTCTAGGTACCTTTGGATATGCGGACTAAGTATGCGAAAACAAGGACGGCGTACGTGTTTGGCAGTACCGAAATTCTCTGAATTTTTGGTTTCCTACCCGTACTATTTCGTCCTCATTTTTTAAAAATTCTGTGCGGGACGGTTTCTTTCGCTAAGCATTCGCAGGCGTAATCGGACTTTCCGCTGTGATTCAAAAACCTGCCGAAACGCTCCCTCCTTTTGCGAGAGAAGAAAAAACCACGTCTTCGGTGCGTGGTTGTCCTAATCTGCTTCCACTTATTTCTTGTTTTCATGTTTTCTGTTCGATTTACCTTAACTTGACCAGGAGTTATAACGGCGACCGTTCCCCGAAGAGCTTCATTATGTTGCGGATGTGCTCTGTTGTTGGCGGTATGCGATCGTCATATTCCTCCCTGTTCCGACGCCACCCTGCTCACGCCGTAGTGTCCTAGCAGCCAGACGGCCCACGAAATCCAAAGGTACACTCGTAATTACCGCTTGTATTTGGAGACGTACTGTGATCCGTCTGTCATAGATTGTTGCGCGTGGGTCTTTCACCATCACTTGTGTTTACCCTCTCTCCGTTTGCTTGTATATCCATCCGTATGAGGCATCTAGTTTTCATACGTACCGCCCTCTGTGCGTCTACGATTTCAATCTCTCATCCTTCTCAGGCTGTAGCCCTAATTAGAATTTCCGTCATCTCCTACGGAGGAAGTTCAATGCTAATCGCTTTGGTGAGCCCGTTATCTCGTCCGCCTTCACGTATTGGTCTCGCTGATACCATACCGGAGCAGGCACTTGGTACTGCTCCCTCGGGCTACCCGCATAGATCTTATCGCAAATGATGATCTGCCCACGGCATGGTAAAGGCATAATGAAGAGATTTGCCCTGAGTGATATTTTATCGGTAGATTCAGTGCAAAAGAGTATGTCTTCTTTTCGAAAACGCATGGCTTCATATCGGGGACTTTTTTTTTTTTTTTTTTTTTTTTATTGACACGCGAAGATACATTCGTACCTCCCTCCCTCCCTTTCCTCGTTTTTTGTCAGCTTCTCTGTAAGAGAACATGTCAGCGTTTATCGTGAAAATATGGCCAAGAGGATGTCGTTGTTGAGCGCGCGGATGGGGGGCGAGGAGAGGGACGACATTGCTGAGGAAGTGCTTACAATGAGAGATCCGTAACAGCTAGAAAATAGAGCCGTACGGTCGGAACGGGCGTCGGGCGAGCTGACATGATGCCTGTGCGTGTGACCCGGGTTTTGCCGGTTCCTGTCCTCGACATCGTTTGCCACGCCTTGCATTCTTGCTTCCAGCCCCCACACACGCGATTTCACTGCCGCTACTCACAACAGTACTCCTTCGAACTTTTGATGAAATCTCTCTCTGCAAACATATGGAATGCGCGTGAGTTATTCTCTTTGTAGCCTAGACTGTTGTCAGACTCTGACCTCGTTGTGCAGGAACTCGAGGAACCATCGACAGCGGTTGCTCCTTACATCGGCTCCCTGCACATCTGGATTGGCAGTAGCGGCTGGGTAACCAAGTGCGTTGCCACATCGTGAATCACGTTTTCCACACCCACCCTTCTCCTTCCCTCCATGCCCTCCTTGCTGCTGGTGGATCTTGCCCATCTTGCCATCCACGTTGTACCCAGTACGTCCGCGTTTCCCCAGGTCATTCTGGGTCATGCCGGATGCCTGTGCGGGCGAACGTGATTCTGCATTAGCAACGGTGGATAGCAGTGTGTTTGTATTTTCCTACAAATTCCCCCGCTCGCTGTGGTCCACTTTACTATCGCTACACTGATCTGTCTGTCATAGGCATTCTGGACGGGCTTCCGCCACGGACGATACCACGATTACTTATAGCTCGTTGATACCTTGTCAACTCATCAGCGGCGCGCATCTCCCATACTCACGATCATTACGGCGTCATACGATGTCATATTACTATCTCTTTTTCAAGCCTTTTCCATTTTCATAGGACACCCGTCGGTCGGACATGTACGGACCAATCAACATCGCGGTGTGAGTCCCCATATTCACGGATCTATCTTCCTCCATACTCATTTCCACGCCTGCGGCTTGTACAGCATGTAGCTTCGCCAAAGTCTCGACTCACGTCGGCTATCCGTGCGGTTGACATTCCGGATATTCAAACCTATCCGGCGCGGCGGTGTGTATCCTTCGCACATTTTACTGGTAGCTCAAGCCGAAACTAGATCCAGTTGTTTTGGCCGCCACGTATAACATTGCGATGTATTCAGTAATTTTGAGAACCAGGTATGCTGTTTCTCGCTTTCATCTTGCATATCTCAGCTTCAACGATGTCGTAGATACATTTCCACGATGCTCGTCGCTATTGGTTGCCGTGCCAGTTCGGGCGCCATGCGTAAGGATTCAATATTCAGCAGCTACGTACATCTTCATCACGTCCCTTTCCTTCCCCTTCCCTCCCACTGTATACGTACCTTGTATCGCTTTCCTATGCCGCTGTCGCTTCAAAAAGTAATTCGCATTGCTGTAGGTGAACAGCGCGTATGCTGATCATCTGTGCATGTGAACTTTACATTGTTTGTTGGTCCACGGCGGTATGGTGTATGCTTTACCTCACCACGTCACTGCGTTCATGATTCCGCTTGTTTTTCTTTTATCTTCTTTCGTCTCCCCCCCACCTACTCTTTCCTGCGCGCAGGCACATGAATATTACTGATGATTTTCAGGTGCGATCTCCTGCTATTCCCGTTTGCTACCTTCCCGCTGTTTTGACAGCCAATTTGTCCTGTATTTGGTTCGTTGATACCCTGTTCCTTATCCACTCCTTCTCTGATCCACTTCCAGTGACCATACAACGCGCGCGGTATAGCACTAAGATGCGTACAAATCATACGCGCGTACGAGCTTGTTCACGGATATGTGACGTCGACTCTGCGCCCGCGCTTCTCAACAGCCTCGTTACGAACCCTCCATCTGATTTCACCTCTGAACTACGCAGTGACGCTTATCGAGTTCTTTATCTTCAGGGAGCCACATTGGGGAGGGAGGACACGCATCGAAGATGTGGTCTGTGCGCCGGAGTCACCGGCCGCTGCTCTGTACCTTTTCACTGCCGACGCTCGAAACACCACCCCATCGCAGTTCTCAGTACTATGGAATTTACGTGAGTCCTTCTCTTTCCAGTTCTCTTAGACTCTAACGCTGTCGTGCAGGACTGGAGCTGCGATCGCTCGATCTCCCCCTGCACTTTTGGATAGGCCTTAGGTGCCTAGGCTCGTAGCGTTGGCAAAACCAAGTGCGTCATCATATCGTGAATCAAATCCTCCACATCCCCCACTCCCTTTCCTTCCACGCTGTCCCCGCCGTTGTAGCATTTCGCCCACCCAGCCATCCACTACGCCAGTGTACACTACGTCTGCGCTGCTATGGGTTATTCTGGCTCATGCTGGATACCTATGCACACGGACTAGAATAGGAATCTTGCAGGCGGATGGCCGTGTGTTTGTGTTTGTCCCTGAGCTATTATCTCGCTCGCTGTCGTCCATTTTATTGTCGCTGCACTGATCTCTGCTTTTCTCAAGCATTCTGGACGGCCCTCCGCCACGAGTGACGCTACGATTTCTTATCGCCTATTGCTATCTCGTCAATACATCAACCGAGCGCATATCCCGTATTCTCTGCAGGCATCGTCTATTGGCCCGTTCGGTACCTTGAGCCGGTTGCTTCACAGGTTTTCGTGCTGCCCATATCCGTCTTACGCATTTTCTCATATCAATACACTGTATTTGCCTACATCCCTGTCCAAAACCATCGGCGTGTTATACGCATTTAAGCCCAAATCACACGATTTACTTTCCTGATATATTACATCGCGATTGGCGGGCGTCAAATCATTCATTGCATTTCTCTAATCTAGTAATTTGATGATTGAGCCGTGGGGTTTATCCTGTCTGTCTGCGCAGAGTTTTATTATTCGCTATGTAAACGCGCGCCCGCCAGATTAATACTTCAATCCACATATGTACACTCTGGCCATGTCATGCTGCCCGGAAAATGTTTACTGTGGAGCTACTCCACTGAGTAAATCGACCAAAATGATTGTCATAAATAGCAGATAAAATATGGATCAAATATTTCTCGATGAATGGGTAGGTATACATATTTCCCATGCTCTCTAACACTTCATGCAGTCCTCTTTTCTGGTAGAATTGTCTCCAGCCTATTGATAGCTGCGAGACGATCGATCATGGAGTTGTCCAACTCATACTCCTTGCATTTCGTAAGATCAAGCACTGAAATCGGATGGCCGACTTCAATCCGTGACAGAATGAATTGGATGGTGTAATCTGCCAAAGTCCCAAATTCTGAAAAAGTAATAGTCCCGGATTGGAGAATGATTTTGCGGAGACGGGGGAATAGAACCTTTCGAGCGCTTTCGTAGTTAGGCAGATGTTTATAAGTAGTAACGAGGAGGTAGAATAACTGCTCGTTAGCGTGCAGGACCTCGACGGACTCAAAGCACTGAAGAAAGGACAGATCAGGCTCTTGCGGATGTCTGACATCATACCATAATTTAAGCTCGGTGACCGTAGTAAATTCTTTAAGAGAGAGGGCCCTGGAAACGATGGATAGCTCGTTTATATTATTGAGAGATACGAAGGAGTCGCCGCAGACTATCTTGAATAGACAATCTTCATCCCAAAAATCGTCGCCCAGATCCTCGCGCATTGCAATATATTTCCAACCCAGACATGTTATGTTGATCGTGCGAGGAGGGCGTGACTTGAAATAGCGCTGAGAGGCCATGGATAATGTCGAAGCGATCTCTGGAAATGTTATGGAAGTTGATCCATAGCCAGATGCATATACATCCAGCGAGCATTCGTGCGGGATTTCAATATGATTTAATATCAATGCCATTTTATCGAAGCTGAGCCGGAGTTTGAGTTTCTCCAGTCTCGAGAGAGATACTATGACGGAGGAGCCGGGGAGTAGTTCCTCCGATGTATTGGTAATTTCCAAATGTCGGAGGTTTGGCGTCGCCGAGAGCACTGTAAGACAATCACCAATATCGTAGATTTGGCCGAGATTGATGGATTCAAGGTTTCGCAACCACGAAGCGTGGAAATTAATTTTACGGCATTCAGTCCTGAAATAACGCAGTAGAGGGGCGTTTCCGGAGAACAGACGCATGGAGGAGCTTATGTCTGCAGTCGATTCAGGGTTTATGCTTTGGTCGCAGAAGTGAACGCGGAATGTTTTCAGGTTTGGGGCTGGGCGGTATAAGGCACCATTCAACCTGTCTATGCCATCTAAGACAGGTCCTCTTAGCATTAGTCGCTCGATTCTGTCCCAATGTTGCTCCACAATGCCGCTAAAGAAAATGGCACTCTGGTTGTAACATGGCTGGTAGCGACGCATCCAGTTTTCTTGTCCTTTGATCCAAAGGTTTGACTTCGTCCCACTGCGTCGTAGGATCTCTTCGGCCCAATGAGTGCTTGAAAGCCGCTCAAGGCGGTCAATGTTGATCATACGTCCCCACAATGATTGCTTATTTAGGATGACACTGCGCCAAGAGCGGCAGACCTGAGATGTAAACCGTGTGGTGTCAAGAGCGTCTTCGTCGTCGCAGAACATGTTGGCATTGATGTCGACAATGTACATGAATACATCCACGCTGAGTCGAAGGATAGGCGGAGGGTGAAGTGGAACCGACATTTATGTAGGGGCGAGACGAGTTCTTTCAATGACTTGGGGTATTTGGTATGTCACGGTTGAATTTTATAGCCAGGTGCAGATTCCCACGAACCACATCGTGGCCACGGTGGCCTGGCATAATGCAATATTCAGCTGTGGCCCATGAAAGATTGAAATATTGATGTGTAATAGGAGGTGAGTAGCAGATTACTCTGCTTCTTTGTATAACCCTAATGGTGCGTCCAGGCACATGCCCGCCAGCTTTTATCCTCGCCCACTTCTACGGTCCATTCTCACTCGAAATTTCTCTCCGCCCTCGCTATCATCTGCACGCGCTTTGCCATTTTGAACGATCGATGACCAGTGACCAGTATAACTTTCTGTGTAAATATTTTACGTGAGTGTTTCTTCTCAAGGGCGAGAGCGTGCGACGCGCACGAAATCGTCAGCGCACGCCTTGAGCGCGCTTTACTTTGGCTTTGCTATAAATATCGGGGCACGGGTGACGGGCCGGGGACATGTGCGCGGTGATCGCAGCTTGGGGAGTTGGTGTCGCTGGCACTATGCAGCTCGTAGTATTATCTGGCCCAATTCCATGCGTGCTCCGTCAAGTACGTTTCTCATATCCAATTTCTCCCGCATGCTCTAATACAACTTCACAGAAACCCAAGCAATGTCATCAATTGCTCCTACCTGCTCTCAGACGGATCGCGGCGTCATTGACAGGAAGTCTAGGTGCTTCTCCGCGCTGTGCATCACGTCCTCGAAGTACACCCCTCTCCTATCCACGTCGTCACCACCTTTGCTCCGTTCCGTCCACCCCACTGTCCACGCAGAGTACGTTTTAGCACTACAGCAAGTGGTTAGAGCACATGATATAATCCTCTGAGTGCTTACGTGGTTAAGAACGAAATGTGTACGGCGGTGTTTTCGTCTGGATTCCGGCTAAATCCTTACCTTATCCGCGTTTGCTGGCATTTTCTAACTCTGCGCTGACCCTCATCTCGAGCAGATGTTCAGGCTGACCTTGATTCGCTCAGGATTGGTTTCTTTACCCCACGGATCCGCCAGTGGCATGGATTCCTCATGCACCATAACATCGGCCATATCATACCACAAGGAATCTAGACCTCTGAGCCACCTCCGTTCCTGGCGCCGCCCCTTCTATCAGAGGCTCGAATGTGCTTCAGACGTCAGTGTTCATTGTGAAGAAATATCGATTTATATATGTGAGCAGTATGATATCATGAGCTATTGGATGTCATTTTCTCGGTGACGTGCTGTGCTCATTGCTGACTGTCAGATCAATTTCCCGATGCGGGCGTGAAATCTCGGCACAGTGTTCTTCGTGAATGTACGATCCCCTCTATATCTGTGTACAGCTGTAGATCTCCTCGACCTTTGCTGACTTTTCATGCTATCCGAAGCGCCCGGAGGACGAATGCGCGACGTTGCTCATTCTTAAGCACTTCGTCCAGTCTGGCTTTTTCGGTGCGCATTTCAGGCTGCAATTCTTCTATGTATCATGTGAGAAATCGATTTTTTGGCTCATAAGGAATATATTGGTGAATTACATTCATTGAAAAATGCGATATAAAATTGTAGATAAACAACTAAATCATATCAATGATTTTCTAAAGTTCGTCGCTTCCACAATTATATTCGAAGATCTCATTCAGCTGGGACCGCTTATACATCACCTTCAGGCCATTGACCCCCTTCAGAGCGCCTAAATCAGTTGTCTCTAGTGGCATGGTTCTTGACATGTCCAATGTGGTGATACAACAATCGTTCTGCGCCCTTGATAGAATGAATTTCACAAACACTGCAAATTCCTCGGAAATGCGATAGCGGCTAGATATGACGCCGACTATGATTTTCAGGAATGGGAAAAATATAGCTGGCTTCCTTGAGGGGCCCCTGATCCGTTCGAGGAACATCAAACTTGAAAGTGTGTCGCTGTCAATGTGGATGGTTTCCAGATGGTGAAGATTATCAAGGATAGTTGGGATAAATGGATCAAAACAGATTCCACGAGCGCAAAGGTTGAAGCTGGTAATCTGCGTCAGATCCAATGAGGCAAACACGTTGAAAATCAATTCGGTTTGAGTCATATCAAACATGTTGTACAGAGGAAGTGATATGCGCAGCAGGCAGGTGTCCGGGAAAGTAGTCCTGCATTCCACGGAGAGGCGATCTGGGAGGTAATTGAAGTGGATGATGTTGAATAGGCGTGATTTCAAATACCGCTCCATGTAGCAGGTGAACAACTTGAAAACCGCAACAAGCAACGCCTTTACCAGATCTTTTAGATCTTCTACAAAGCAATGGCTGATCTCGAGGGTCAAAGAGCATCCCAACGGAATAGACATGTGGTCCAAAAGTGCAACACAAAGGTTAGGGAAAGCGAAGCAGTGAAAGCTCTTCAAGTCCGGGAGAGAGACGAACGGAAGTGGGGTAGGTATATTTCCAACCCCTATATCATGGATTTCAAGATGCTGAAGGTGACGTGTGGCTGAGAGTACTGTGAGTGTGCTATGAACGCCGTACCGGGAATCAATCTCTATGAAATGAAGATTACGAAGCCATGATGCTCGTTGATCCAGAATAAGACCCCTATAGCAAAATCTCCGAAGCATAGGTGCATGTTGGGCGAAGATAGGTCCAATTCCAGTTTCGTCATTATGCTCTGCAGTATCTGTCATTCTTCTCGGTATCGAGGTATGAAATTCTTCCAGCTGTGGTGCCGGAAAGCAGAACATTGCTGTGTTGATAACGAAAGCGTCGGAGTAATCGTCATCTATGAACAACTTCTGGATACGGTACCAGTTTCCATGGATGACATCGACAAAAAATTGCTTCAAAATTGTTGATTTTTTGCTGTGATTGCAGAAAAATGAGCGCACTCTAATCCACAGTGGCGCGTCCTCGCTCCTCCGTAGAAGTTCATTCCACCACTCGTATCCAGAGATGCAGTAAAGTTCTTCTGAATCTAAAAGCTTCGCCCATATGGACGGTGTATTTATCATCAAAGTGCGCCACTGGTGGCACACCTGTGAAGCACCCCGTGTATCGTAGAGTGATCGTCTGTTATTGGTGAAAATGTTGGCATTGATCGTAAAGATCTCCAAAAGGATGTCGCTGTTGAGCCTGTGTATAGGCGTATATAAGGTGACTGCCATCGTTGACAAAGCTCTTGATGTTGGAGACGAGGACAGAATGGATAATATTTGGTGCGTGGCTTGGTCGTGGCCAGCCTCGCCGCAATGTTGGGGACGGTCCGAAGCACACCGCTTCGGGCATTTCCGGATGTTACGTGTTATACAACAAAGCACCTTGAAAGGAACTTACATGTCGAATAAAATAAAAAGAGGTGTTATCAATGCTTTTATTTGTATGAACGACTAGAAAAGAACACAAGAAGTATATAAAAGTGTTACTTCCAGCCCTGCTTTTCTTCAAGTACACACACTTCCTCTCTCAAACCACGCTGGTCAGAATGAACCTCGGTCACGCAGAAGATCGCTACTGTGCTCGTCCACCTGGCCACCACGCGAAGACTTTCTGCCACTCACTGAAATTCGTCACATGTCAACGAACACTTGGATACCACCGGAATTCGGTAGCGTATGCCGACAATAACCTGCTTTCAAGAGATATGGCGCAACGGTGAAGAGAATTCACCTTCTATATCAAGTCAGATCCTCTCATCATTCCTCTCCCATGAGCAGCGCATTTTCTTTCACCACCGTCTTGAAAATATCATTAGTGCTGCAAATGGTTCAATTTACCGTCCTTCGCCGAAGCTTGAAATGGCTGTCATGACCCCACTTCGCCAATTTTCGTTCAGCTACTACAACATCATATATCCGAATGGAGCACTAACGATTGGAAAAACTGGCATCTCGGAGCACCAATTCGTCGCCGAGGAAGAAGCACCTCGTTTTATTTTCACTGGATGTACCCACTACGTCCAACGCTTCTTAAAATCAAGTCTATTCTAGCTCGTGAACATCCATTACTCAGGGTCTGAGTATATAGGGTTTCAGGGTCACGGCGTGATTATTTGACTACTCATTCTCTGCGAGAGATGCTTCACTTTGGTCTCTGAATAAGCAGGCTCTAATTGGCTTCTCGAGCATGACAACACTTCAATTTAATACTTAGATCCGTTTTCGGGATTTTTTTTCAGCTCTTTTCCATCAGTAGACAGTGCAGTTGTAAATCAGGAAAGACATTTCTTTGAGTAAAAGGTAATTTTTTTTGTTTAATTCCCCGCCTATCGCGCGTCCATACGCGTACAAGGACCCCAGAGTGGATCATGCGCGCGAGCCGGCTGACCTTGAATATGGGTATGTGGACGGTTAAGTATGTCAGCATGGGCTAGACGCTACGGGGATATTTTACTGCATCGTGCTTTGGGTCACCGCGGTGCGATTTGTGGACATGGATAGGGCCCGTGAATGTGCGACGCGCAGCACGACGACACGAACACGCTAGAACACGCTTCGATGCTATAAATAATTCGGGAGCGAGCCACATGGTCCGTGCGTGGTGATCTCATGTGCGGGCTGTCAACGTTGTCACCTCGCCATCTTCCTCGCAGCCCCCATCCACGATATCGCTACCGCTATGCATAAGACAGCTTGTTATACTATCCGGCCCTTTTCTCTGTAAGTTCCAGTATGTACTTAGATCATTTATAGCTCCTCTCGTGCTCTAACGCTGTTGTATAGAATCCCGACCATGTCATCGCTCGTTCCTTCATAGATCGTCCACCACCTGGTCTGTTGGACGGATGTTATTGTTGTGATAGTTAGGTGCGTTTCCGCTTTCCGGATATCCTCCACGTCTTCCCGTTCCCTTCCCATTGCGCTATCACCGCCGTCGCTCCATTCAGTTCACCCCGCCGTCCACGCACAGTACATTCGCGCTGCAGCGAGTAGGTATAGCACATGCTGTACGCCTCTAAGAAGTGCTAACGGGGCAAACGAAGTTGTGTTCGGCAGGGTGTTTGTTTGCGCTGATTCATTTCCGTTTCCGCGCCCGCTACCCCCTCCTACTATTCTCTATCGCTGCGCTGATCTTCATCGATGTCTTTTGCAGATGTCACGGATGCCCCGTACCTGCGGATGCTTGTGTCGCTTTATCTTGCTGATACGAAAGCTGGATATATCCCTCGAGCATCTCACCCTCCGGCCTGTCGTACCATAACAAATCTGGGCCTCTTCGTCGCATTTTCCGCATTCTTTGACGCCGTCGCGGCCGCTTCTTTCGGCGACTAGTGGATTGGACACGTTTGGCCACATCGACATTGCAGTGAGTACCCATCATACCCATGGATCTGGCCCTCTCACCACTCAGATTCACAGCAGTGTGTTACTTCGCACGTGTATCGCTTCCCATCGTCTCTGGCATCAAAACAGCCGGAATACATGAGCTCCCTTGGGCTGCGCGGCGCATATATGAACTTGGTTACGGTATTCTCTCATTGCATCTAGCTTCGTGTTTGATCTCGCCCTTGTCCAAGAATACCACCTGGTCTGGCCAATTTTGCGGAAAGGTGCGTCGTCGCACTCTCCGAATTTGCGTATCTCAGCCTCTGCATTGTTATAGACTTGGCTACTTATGATGCGCTCTTCAAAATCGATGGTCGCACTGCTTCGATTGTCGTCTTCACTGCATCGTGCGTCATGAGGCGCGTACATCATTTCATCTTTCCGCTTTCACCCTCCCGTCACCATCTCCCTGCTTACAGTATAAGTACCCTCACCGCTCCGCCGTCGTTTCAATGGTAAAAGAAGTCCGCGCTGCTTCAGGCGTACCATGCATATGCTGGTCACCCGTACACATGCACTATCCCATACATCGTTGAGAACGACCGCGGTATGGCGTCGGTTTTTTTGGTCTGATGACATGGCTACGCTCGTGGTTCTGCGTATCTTGTTTGATTCTTTTTTTCTCGCTTGCTTGAGCGCGGAGGGATGTATGAATTATGTTGATGATGATTTTCAGGTCGCTTACTTCAAAGGCGCATCGCTGCCAACGGTTGTTCCGCTCCGAAATCACTGAATACGGTGTTCTATCTCTCTTTGGGTATGTTGTTAATCGGGTTCGAATGGTTCAACGCTGACCGTTCATTATTTAGTTTACGGCGTCCTTGTCCATCGATCATTGCTCGGCCATCGCTGCTCTGCACCTTGCCTCCAGCCTTTCATGCACGATGCGCGACGCGCCAGTACAGACGCTCATCCATGGCCTCATTCTCATGCTTTTTATGTTCCGTGTACGTGCATTATTCTCCTTCTTTCCCGTCTCTTTGTTTAGCGGCGGCAAATAGAGACGCGTGCAGGGGCAATAAACAATACTCAATCATCGCTTGATCATCTGCAGCCGCGTCCTCGCTCTGGCGAATGGGTAGTTTTGTTTCTATAGTCAGGTGTGTCGCCGTCTTACACTCAATGTCATCTACCCCTCTCCCTTCTTCCTCTCCATATTCACTGCTGGACTATTTCACTAACTCAGCCGTCTTGCAAATGCGTCCGCTCTGCGACGGGTGGTTATAGCACATGCTCGATGCCTACAGGAGGGGACTCTGGATTTCTGTTCGGTCAAGACGGTTGTGTGTGTGTTGGCGCAGTCAGGTTTTGCCTCGGGCTTTCGTGGCGCTTGCTGTCGCCCTGCGTCGACCTATATTTTTTCGAGTGGTCGCGATTGTGCTGCCTTGCTCATCTGATAAAGATATCAATGTGGTATTCTCATCAACTTCGCGCCCTGTATGATCACATATGCGGGTCTCATCGTCGCCGAAATTTTATAGGATAGAGAGCAACTTTATGGGGCACTTCATCAATAACCGGTGCTTTAAGTTTAACTGTTTGAATTTATCGTCTTGAACCCGACAGAACGTCGTCATATCTACTATTCTAGTTCGTAGACATTCAATCAATATTCAATAAATACGTATATTGCATTTGACCTTCACATCTCCTCGACCTTTCAAGAACGTCAACACTGTAATTGAAATTTTTGGGGCTATTTTATATCTTTAGACTCCGGTTATTTTTGCAAAAATTTCCGTATTTAAGGTATAATTGGCCTACATCGCTCGCTTTTCTTAAAATCCCCATTTTAATGGTACTTGTACGCGCCGTGTAGTTGTAAATAAATCTAGAAATTTCTTGGGGCGCGCGTTTATTAAAAAATTCAAGAACTCCGTATTGTTTGTCTATCTGGTGTTGTTGCATAGACACGCACTGGGTCTGGAGAGACGATACGCCCGTTTCTGGGCTACCCGTCAATATAGGTATGTGGAGGGTTAAGTATACAGCAAGGGCTAAGAGCTAATAGATTCTCTCACATTGTCGTGGCTGGGAAATTTTCCATTAGATTTTCTTGACGTGGATAGGATGCAGAGCTAACGAATGTGCGATGCGCACGAAGACTTGACGAAGAGACGCGTTTCTACCACGGGTTTCTATAAATAGTACTTGACGGGAGGCGGCCCGACGAGATGGTCTGTGCGTGGTGGAGTAATCTCAGCTAGGGGCTGTCAACGTTGTCGCCTCGTCTTCTTGCTCCCATCCACAATGTCATGCAAAAGCTGGCCCAATCTCATACGGGTTCTGGAATGTACGTCGCTTTCTCTCCAGCTTTTCCCATGCTCTAACACACTTTCACAGAATCCCAAACAATGTCGTCGCTCGCTCCTCCTCAACCACTAGCTGCTCTGTCGGATGGATCGTATTGCCTGGAAGCCCAGGTACGTCTCCATATTTTGCATCATTAATTCATTTCTTCTTCCCTTCCCTGCTTCAACGTCGTCACCGCCGTCGCTCCATTCCTTCCACCCTGGCGTCAATGGATACTATAATGTTTGCGCCGCAGCTGGTGGCCATAGCACATGCTATACACCTCTGAGCGCTTACTTGTAGTGGAAAAAAGACATTCGCCAGTGTGTTTGTTTGGGTTGAACGTTGACCCCTTTCCATTTCCACCCTCGCTGCGCTGTAACCCGTGTCCTCTCGCTGAGCCTGTCCTCATCTTATGTTCAGAATGGTCCTCGCCCACTTATGATCTCGTTGCTTTATGTATCTGATCAGACCGTGGCATGGATCCTTCACGCTCCCCAACCTCCGCGCAATCAATCTACTGGGAACTCAAGCTTCTGTGTCGCCTCCGCCACCAACACTGCCCCATCCATCAGCCACTCGAGAATCCGATATGAATGCGCCGATCCGCGTCACGGTTGGTGCCTATTAGTTATCATTTGCATGAATTTATCCCTCACTGCTTATGATCACAGCTCTGACTTGCTCCGCCCATGTATCACTTCTTCTAGGCTTACTGGGGCTAACATTTAGGGTATATGAGCTACTTGAGCGCGAAAGCGCATATATGCGCTGTATTTCGACACTCTATCCGCGGCATGTATAATATTCCCGTTAAACAGGGCCTCCAGAAATTCCGAAGGCTAGGTATGTCGATGTGTTATTTTGATTTGCGTGTTGTAACTTCTGGCTTCTGTAGACTCAACTGTGTTGCGATCTTTGTATTCCAGTATCACGTTTCTTAGGTCATCATCTCTAATGCTTCACGCGTTATGAAGTGCGTACATCATTTCTTTGCCCCGTTTTCACCATCCCGTCGAACCGATCTCCGCTTTATTGCCAGCATACCCACCCCACTTCGCCGTCGTTTCAAAGGTAAAAGATGTCCGGGCTCCTACTGGTGTACCGTCCACATTCAAGGCATTTGTGACTTACAGATATTGAAGAGATTCCTGAGCTCTTCGGAACGACGAACCCCGAAGGGGCGTCGCTGCCAATGGTCATTCCTCTCCGAAATCACGGAAGTGCGTCACCATCTTACTCGCCATATCCTCCACCCCTCTCTCCTCTTCCGCTCCGTATTCACCGCTGGCGTATTTTACCTACTCAGCCGTCTATGCAAAATACGTCCGCACTGCGGCAGGTGGTCATAGCACATGCTGGACGCCTGCGGGAGTGGACTGAGACCTTTGTGGTATCGGTCTAGACGGCTGTGTGTGTAGGCCCGGTCAGGTTTCGCTGCGGGCATTCGCTGTGCTCATTGTTGCCCTGCGTCAACCCATCTTTTCTCGAGGTGTTCAGGGTCGCGTTTGTGCTGCATCACTCATGTGATAACGATAACGATGACGCAACCTCATGAACTCTGCGCTCTGCTGGACCACATATTCGGGCCTCATCTCCTCCGCTCTCAGCCATCTATCGAGTGTGCTTCATCTACATCGAGCAGCGTGTCCCACGTGCAGGAATTTATCCCTCCGTCAGCTCACAGCGTTAGTATGGGCTCGCTCAGCATTATTCAAGGAGACGTCCTGCTTCCTATCGAATGTGCGTGTCTCTAACGTGTGTGCCCCAAACCACTGAATGAGCTTCTCGTTACTCTAGCGCTGACGGTTCGATATGTACAGAGGAATATGTAGGTACGCAGTGTTT
The DNA here is from genome assembly GCA_016801325.1 of Hypholoma fasciculare. Classification (NCBI taxonomy): domain Eukaryota; kingdom Fungi; phylum Basidiomycota; class Agaricomycetes; order Agaricales; family Strophariaceae; genus Hypholoma; species Hypholoma fasciculare. The sequence continues at coordinate 37,187 of JAEKIV010000403.1, forward strand.
ATAGTTGCTCATCGTTCCGACCTTTCTGATGCAATTCACCCCAAGCACCTCCATATCTTCGACGTTTCAAATATAGCAATTAATCTGAGCATTGGGTGCGCAAGATATAGATCTAAATCAGTACATTTATGTTCATAATTCTGAATCTACGTTCCTTGTAAGACTTCTGTATAGATATGTAGTCCGACTACACGTTATCGCTGTACAATTCTGGGTCAGAGGTACTACCAAGCATATTCACATATCTCTCCTTCCTCCAAGTGAGTATAGACCACCTCTAGATCTTGAATTTCGGCGAGTGCATGTAAGTTGAGATCAGCATCAAAGGGTAGCGAGTTCCCCATATCAAGCAGGGAGATCGGATGTCCATTTTGAACCCTTGAGAGAATGAACTTCTCTGCGACTGCCATTTGTTCCGCGGGCTCAGAGCCACTGTCGTCCAAGCTGAGAATGGTAAAGTTGATGGTTTGGAGGTCGGGAAATATTATACCTGGTTGGTTCGTGGCATCCATGTGATTTTGGAGGGCAATCAGGGACTTAAGCGAGTCGCTGTCGGTGTAAATGGTATCGAGAGAGGCGAGAGAGGTGAAAAATGAGCCAAATGACGAATCCAGGATGGCGTATTCGGAGAAGAATTGAAGTTCTTCGGTCTTTGAGAAATCGAGAAGTGCGAGCTCTTTCATCATCACTGCATGTTTTTCCGTGGCGTCATTGTGGTCCAACGGGATTTCGAGTCTTTGCAGAGATTCGTATGAGGATAGATTTTGACCTTCGAAGCTGATAAGACGATCGGGAACATAATGGATGAAAATAAGTGGGAGTGTATTTGATCGCAAGAAATTCCTGGTGTGACGGGTGAAGTGAGTGATAAGCGCCTTCGCTGTTGTGAAAGTGAGGCCTTGAGAGACAACATTAACATCAATGGATAGATTACAGTCCGGAGGAATCTTTATATGATCTAAGAGCATGACACATGGCAGTGCGTTTCCACGATACGTTATTAAGTCCAGGTGTGAGGGAGAGATGATGGGTAGGTCTGCAGTAGTATTCTCTATGTCGTTAGAGAGACCCGTTACTTTTAGATTCTGGAGGTTATGAGCTGTTGAAAGCATTTCAAGCGCATGACGGACGACGTATAGATCGTGGAGTGTCAAAGAACGGAGGCCGCATAACCATGGTTCCCTTTGATCAACAACATAGTTATTGACGTCAAAACTGCGAAGCATAGGTGCATATCCACCGAAGAGAGGGGGGAATTTAGCTGTCTTGTTTTCGTCAGTTACAAGGAGGTGATCAATTGACATGATGAAGGTATCCAATTCCGGTGCAGGGCTCAAAGGAAGCAAAGAGAAATTGATACTGGGGAATTCTCCGTGCAGAACCAACTTCTGGATCCGATGCCAATTCTCTTTAATGACATAAAAAAGCTTTGAAATATATGTGAATGGTCGGAAAGTGCTTGCTCGAATCCACAGCGGAGCGTTTCCACTTCTTCGTATGAGTTCGTGCAGCCATTCGTCACTGCGGATGTATGGGATGCAGTCGACGTCGATCAGTCTCGCCCACAATGAGGGTGTGGCGAGCATCACACTACGCCAGGCGTGGCATACCTGTGACGTTCTGCGTGTTATATTGAGAGCGTCTGTATCAACAAACATATCGGCGTTCATTGAGACGATTTCCGATAGGATGTCCTCGTTGAGGATGAAGATAGGCGGGGCTAGTAGGCGGACTGACATTCTTGGAAGAGAGATGGGTGGATGAGATGTACAGTGATTGAATGGGTGCATCGCTTTAAATGTGAAGTAGCAGTGGCTTATGCTGTTTGTCGGATGTTGTTAGAACAAAGGCATGTTGTAGACCTTTGTGATACTTCCGCAGTGGCGTGGGCTGCGGTGGATACATGTTGCATGGCTTGATGTTGATTACTGTGTTGAAGCTGTAGTGCCATATTACTCGTCTTGTCTTCATCTAACGCGCCTTTGTTTTTCGTAGTATTTCTGTTCATCCTGCGTATATACCCACATTCATCGCTCAATAGGAGTATAGCTCGCGTTTCAGCTCACCCCGCAGTTATGTCGGGTCGAGGGGTGTCCGCTCCGTTTGCGAGATGCTGCGTGCATGCTGGTAACTCTGCACTGTCTTTATTGGACTTTTTGATGTATTTCGTTGAGTCGCACGCGGCTCTGGAACTTAGCACGTGAAGCTAGCTGGATTTCTGCACCTGTTGGGGAGCGGTTTTTTTACACCTGGTGCGACTCGGTTTATGTGCTGGTTCTGATTTTATTTTTACAATGTCATACCACGCTCATGTGCTTATATTTTCATTTCCGCACGTCGCACCGCCGTACGCAAGGGCGTGTAGCGGCTGTTCACGACAATGAATATGCGGACGGGCATTCTTGTATTCCAATGAGGCCTAAACTTTGAAAAAATATCTCACTGCGCCGGAGATTGACTTGTGCGATTCTATGACGTAGATGGATTGCGGCCTAGCGATGTGCGACGCGCATGAATAATTGTGATTGCTAAGAATATCATAGGAGATGGAACACTGACATGGTCTGTGCGTGGTGATCTCGGCTATGGGCAGAGGCTGCCGTCGTGGTCCCCAGCCGCACAAGACCAGCTTAGTTTGTATCTTGTCCAATTCCCTGGGGGATCCGCCATGTAGGTAAGTCGACTATACAGTATACCCTGCTTTTCCCATGTTCTAACGTCATTATACAGCGACCCAAAGAACGTCGTCGTTCATCCACACCTGTTCCATGACGTGGATGTAATTGTATCATTGAGAAAGCCCGGGGCCTCTAAGCATTGTGCATCGCGTACTCCCCACCCTTTCCATCTCACCTAAACGCTGTCCCCGCCGTCCATGAAAAGCCCGTAAGTGATACAGCGAGTGATTATACTTATAGAGCATGTTGTATATGTCTGAGCGGTTACTCGGTGGAGATAGACATGCGTACGACGGTGTGTGCGTTTGGATGATTCCTCGCCGCTTTTTCTCCCTCTAGCGTTTCCCCGATTTTCCAGCGCTGCGCTAATCCGCGTCGACCACATCTTATGCAGACGTTTGGGACAGCCCCCATCTACTACTGATGACCATCCCCGTTTATCAGGCCGACCACAAAGAATCTAGGCCACCGCGCCGCCACCGTTGCATCCGTCGCCGCCCTTTCCATCAGTGACTTCAAGTTCAGACACGTGTGACCCCTCTATTATTTCGGTGAGCGGCCATCACATACGTGGATCTATCCCTCTCCCTGTTCAGTTCCACTGCTCAGCCTAGCTTTGTTGCCACGTCGCTTCACACCGGCTCTACGTCGAGTTGACCTCTAGCATATACAAGCTTGGTTCAGCACCGTTGCGTGTATATGCATTGGGCTTCGTCATTCTCTCCACTGTCGCCTTTTCTCGTTCTGTTGAACTGACCCATATTTATCGTAGGTGTTCAGTATATCACCGATTCAACACACATTCGAAGTACGTTCGTAAGATTACAAATGCGGATACTAAATTGCAGCAAAGTCCTTGGTCACTTCATTGATCCCGTTGCACGTATGTTCGAAAAACATTCCTGGCTTTGATGAGAGTTTATACAGCACCTTCAGACCCTTGACCTCCTCAAGCACATCCAGATCGGAGAGAGAATTGAGAGGACTATTGTCGATGTTTGTCAAGTCCAACGTAGTGATCGGAAAGCCGGCTTGTGCCCTCGAGAGAATGAATTTTAGATAAATGCGAAGTTTGTCGGCCCATCTATCATCAGAATATAGATAATCGGTAGTGACGATGACTTGAAGGGAGGGTGGAAATATGTTCCTCTCATGTTTCATGGTAAGGTCGTGCACCGAGACGCCGTCGATGCAAACGGTATGCAGAGACGTAATGTCGTACAATGAGGTGCCGTCGATGCAAACGGTATGAAGAGACGTAAGGCGAGCAAAAAAAGGTGTAAAAACGGATGCGAAAGTTTCATGGGAAAGGCCGCCGAACTTGAGATTGGTGATTTGTGAGAGATCCAGCTGAGCTAGTTTTTCCAAGAGTATTCTTGGTTGATCCGGACTGGAATATTCATTCGGCTCGTTTCCTAGACTGAGCAGATATTCATCTGAAGAAGTAGTCCCCAGTTCTATGCGTACTACGTTGCTATCCGATTCATAAAAAAGATTAATGGCGTTGAATTGGCAAGAAGGAAGATATCGCTGGATGTAACCCTTGAATCTGTCGACCACAGAGAAAAATGCTGACTTTAGGTTTGTAATTTCGTCAGGGTCCCTGATTACGATTGAAATTTCCAGAAAACATCCTAGAGGAATTTGCACATGATCTAGAACTGTGGCGCAAAGCTGAGCGAAGCCGGATATGTAGAGATGCTTCAGACGTGAAAGAGTTACAACCGGATACAGAATCGGCGGGTATTCAACCTTGACATGATCGATATCTAGGGTTCGAATGTTACGGGTAACGGAGAGTACTGAGAGCGCTTTTTGAACCTCGTATGTACCATCGAGCTTGATATGATGAAGATAAACAAGCCACGGCGACTCATGATCGACAACGTGCCCCAGGAAGTGAAATCTGCGGAGAATAGGAGCATAGTTGGCAAAGATGGGCGGAAGTATAACTTCTTTGTCAACGTGCTCGCCACGAACTGTCACCTGCTTTGCTGAAAGTCGCTCTGCTACTACAAGCTGTTCCAGATGCGGTGCCGGAAGGCGCAGCAGCGAGTGAATATGACCGTGTGGATACAAATATTGGAAGTCGGCCTCCACAAGCAGCCTCTGAACGCGGTTCCAGTTGTTCTGGAGAAATTTGAAAACTTTGCCTTCAAAATCCCTGGTCCTTTTCCAGTATTCTATGGTGCTTGTTGAGGAATAAACTAGGACCCATAGCGGCGCGGCCCCGGTTCGTCGAATAAGTTCAACCCACCATTCATTGTGGGATAAGTACTGTAGTTCATGCGTATTGATGAGTTTTGCCCATAGGGATGGTGTATCAAGCATGAGATTACGCCATTTCTGGCACACTTGCGATGTTTTTCGTGCTGTACGCAGAGGTTCATGGTCTGAATCTGGGTTCCATTCCTGCATACGTTGAAGGTAATATGAGTAGTCGGTGCAGAACATGTCGGCATTGAACGTAAATATGTGCAGGAGGACGTCGTCATTGAGTATATGGATGTATGCAGAGGCCGACATTGTCAATAAATTGCCTAGTGTTGAAATGGGAGATGTGTCGATGATGAGACGGTTTCGACCTCGTGGCTTGGTCGTGTTGTCCCCCAACATAGTCATGCGTTACTGGCCGGCAAGTTCCGAGGCCGATAATTTGGTCTTCGTTGGGCAGCTTCACCTTTCTTGCTTCCCCATTGCACGTAAGCAAGTATTTTCATTGAATATATCGAAATTCCGTGGATTTTATCACAATATTGTATAGAAACCCGAGTTACCGTTGACCGACTCTCTGCGTCATAGCCATGCTCTGTACAATGGGCGCTATCGTTTCGAGCATCATGCATCAGGCATCAGGTGCATCAGGCCTCAGGGGCGTCGCTGTCCTGCTCATCACGTCCTCAGAAAATCCTATCTCTTTTTGCGTACTCCCATGGCTGGTGTATTCTACCCGCTTCGGTGGTTATGCAAAATATGTCCACGCAGCGGCGGATGGCTGTAGCACGTACTGGTTTCCTGTGCGCGCAGATTTTCTGCTCCGTGTGTATGTGCTACAATTCAGTTTTAACCACATGTATGTGGACAACCACTGTGGCTTTATTGTGTTACGCTCTACTTACTTCCCCGATTTTTCCGCCATGGCGACGGGATAGTGTCAAATTTATCAAATTATTTCTCTGCGCCCTTTTGAGAGGCTGCTAGTGGACAGCCTGACTATGCTCAGAGGATGGAAGAGTGCTTGGGGGCGGAACAGACAGGACAGAGGAGTGGTATTCTAGTGGTAAAGTTGATAGCGTACATGCTGTATATTACGCGGTTTTTATACAAACATGGATCAGGTGATGAAACAAAGAAACAAAGAAAAGACGAGTGATCAGGCGCGTCGTACGGACGCGTCTCGTAATACTCTAAAAGCGGGCGAGAAAAACAGGGGCGAGAACTGGAACGATGATGGGCGCGCGTGAAGCGCATCCGAGAGTGATACGGAGAACAGGCGCTTATGCACATTTAGCGAGCGCTAAAGAGCGCGTGGTGCGAGCCGCGTGACGGTCAGGCATACTCGTTACACGTTTATTTTGTGCAGTGGAACGATATACTCATATCAATGGATATATACAGTTATACATTCAATAAAAATTCCACAGCCCCCGAATTTCTTCCATCTTGATTTTCCACCGTCAAGTTTATACATATTTTGAGTAATTCAAATATGAGGTAGTCCCTCATCGGCATATTTACCTCTGTTTAGTAGTAGATCCGAATGCAGTGTACTTGTGTACTTGTCATCAGCAGTCCCCGTGCTAATGTATCGGCTACGTGTCATTATGTGGCTGTATTGCTTCCTATTAGCCCTGGTTACGATGGGTGTCTATGTCACTATGGGTGCAAGATGCAAGTGTCTCCGTCAAAGTAAAAGGCGCACAAGCTACCCACAGCAAGTCGTCCTAGCACAGAATATGCGCAGGAGTTTGTGCATTCGGGTATAATTCATGGCCGAACAGCTACGCGCTGTGGGGCCGTTCGCAAATCAGTTGATACGGCCGCATGGTCTGTGCGTGGCAGCGGACCGCCTTGCCGAGTGCTGTCATCTCGTCATCTGCATCAGCCCCTGCATTCTTGCTCTCATCCTCCACACACCATGTACGACGTCTCCGCCATTCACGCCTAAATGATCCATCCCTCGTGGGTATTGAAAGTGTGTAACCTGTTTTCTACATTGCGCACTTCATTGTCTCACACCATCGTACAGAAATCCTAGTCGCCGTCAACCGTCGTCGCTCGTCCGCGTCACTTGCTTGCTCCGTCGGATGGGTAGCATGTTTAGTCAGATGGGCAGCATCGGTCCTGCGATCAGGTACGTTGTCACATTCTTGACCCCATCCTCCAAACCTTCTCTTCCGCTTCGCATCACTAACGCTGCTGGTGTATTCCGCCCACTCAGCCGTCTACTGAAAGTTTGTCCGTGCTGCGACGGGTGTTCATAGCACACGCTAGAAACCTGTGCAGGTGGACTATTTGTTAATCGTTTTAGGAGACGGCTGTGTGAAGAGTCACGATCAAGCTTCACTGCGTGTACTTGTATCATCCGCGGCCGCCTTATCTTGTTATGCTGTGCTGATCCGTAATATCTCTCCAGGTTTTTAGGCCAGGTCATCGTGCCATGATACGTCGCCAATAGCACGCAGAGATGCTTTCCGCGTGCTCGAGACCTCTACATCGCCCTATGATCACGCATCGCAGATTCGCTTCCATGCCAAATACCCATCGGTCAGGCGACATCAGCATCCAGCAGCGTGGCCCTCGGGCAAGCGTCAATTCCTCCCTCTCAGTTCCACAGAGACAGCTCAGATCGCTCATTATCATCTTTAGCCTGAGTCTCGCTGCACGTCAAATGTGCGTACATCTGCTATCCATGGCGCATGTTGCTTAAGCTCCTTTGGCTCGTAGCTTTCAGCCGACGTATTCGTTCACTGTCACCCCAACGTTCATCTACATATATCTCTCCTCTAGTATAGGAGAACATCAGGAAGAGGTACGTCATTGCGCTCTTTGAATCCGCGTATCTAAACTCCTGTTCTTTCCCAGTGTCGTGTTTGATGTAGTGCGCTCTTCACCGCCGGTTGCTGTGCTGGCTCACGCGTACATACTCTACATCGTGAGGACAGAGGTGCGTAGATCGTTTCATTACTCCTTTATATCTCAATCCACTCCTCCACCGCCGTGCTGGTATACGCTACCCACACCGCCGCCGTGAGCTGCAGAAAATCCGCGCTGCTGTGGGTGCACCGTACAAGTTCTGGTCACCTATACGTGTGGTCTCCCCTCACTTATCGATCGTGGCGGCAGCATGGTGTTAGTTTTACTAAAATTTCTCCTCGTACCCTCGATTTCTGTACTTCATTGATATTTTGTGTACTTCTGACCGGGGAAATCTTTATCCCTGATGATTTCCGAGTGCGATATCCCGCGCTTCCTAAACACTATGTATTCCTTTATTCATCGACACGTTCCCTGATGGCGCCATTTCCTTGTTGATATCCCGTTCCCTCGCAATCTGCTCTTCCACCGCGCTCCCTGGAGCATACCTGGTTCGTAGCACGGCGCACTTACGCGGCCAAGTTACACCGCGCTCATGTGCACATGCGCGAGTACGCACCTATGTTCATGCGTGGTGTTATGCTTTTGCTGTCTCCGTGCGAATGATGCGCTGTGCACATCTCCGGTGCGCTTATTTTCTCGCTTATGATGCGTTCGTCCTCCGGCGTTGGTATGTCCAATTTCGTTCCGCAGGTCACTCATACATGCGCATTGCTGTTTCGCGAGCTTTCTTTTTCATGTCGTCTTCTCTGCTACTCACTGACATGCTTCGTCCTGAGCAGGTTTGCGCTGGCAAATTCCCTTGAAGTACGGTACACTTTCTTCGCATGAATCACATCCTCCTGGACGTTCTCCTTCTCACGGCCGTCGTTCACTAGCTAAGTGCGAATGGCCCGTACACACGCGTCTTTATTCGCAGAGTCTGTCAGTACCGCAAACATGCTCTATTTAGCGCGTCTCGCTCCACCCCTCGTATCAGTGGTGAGTGCTCGCGTTCTCCTCAGCCGTTTGCCCTCTTTGGCCGCTCACTCGGTGCTATTCCATGCGAGGATAATGTGCGTCTGTGGGACTAGGGTATTTATGACAGATCGTCAGGGCGTGCTCCCGTGCAGATCCACAGAGCCGAGGATACTGCCGACTTACAAATATTACTGCACATGCAATTGAATATGACCGATGGTATTTGTGCATTCTAGTGCTTAAGCGCTTAAGTTTCGACTTGCTAGTCAAAGACATCTCTCTGTTTTTTGAACTCTGTGACTGTGCAATCTCCAAACATATTTTTACATTCGAACGCTGCGTAAATATGTAATAGTTGAATTTATCTGAAGATATGAATAACTCTTCTAAGCACGATTTTAAATTATACAAGTACAGAGCTTAAATCTCGATGCTCCGCGTCGTAAGTGCTCCATATATAGTCATATTTCATTCTGCCCTGCTGCAAGCGTGTATACAACACTCGCAGATTCTGGACCGCTTTCAGTGCATCTAAATTAGGTGCCTGAATAAAATGTAGCGAGTCTCTCATATCCAGTAGGTGAATCGGATGACCATTTCGCGCCCGCGAGAGAATATAGTCCACTAAAACTCTAACCTCTGCGGAAGTCGGACGGCTACTTTCCATCAGGTCGATATCAGGAACTTTGATGACTTCGAGGTTAGGGAATAGAACAGATGGCAGACGTGGAGCGTCCGCCTCTTTTTGACTCTGCATTTCGTCCTGGAGGCGCATTAAAAACGTAAGTGAAACGGTGTCAATGCGGATAGTTCTTAGCGATATGAAACGGCTGAAAAGGTCCAGGAAAAATGGTTTCGATGCATTCTTGGCTTTGAATTGAAGCAGTGTTGTGCTCGAGAAATCCAGGAGTGCCAGTTGATCCAGGATCGTTTTGAGCCAAAGTGAATCATCTCTCCCAGACGGAAGCGGGATTATCAGGTTAACCAAACATCCATGACGAAGGTTGTTGAGAACTTGAAAATCAAAAGACCTATTTTTTAAGTATTCGAGGCTTACGCGCCGGAATGGATTATATTTCAAGAAGCATTGGAGGTGGCGGGTAAATGTGGCGACAATAGAACGAAATGCGTCTTCTTCCTCCTGAAATACATGTTGGTCCCCATGGGTAATGCTAATCTCAATGGACAATGCACAGTCTGGGGGAAACTTCAAGTGGTCTAACAGTAGCAAACACGGCTGGAGGCATCCGTAGTAGCTGAAGGAATATAAATGAAGAAGGGAGACGGCAGGTAGAGACAATGGAGATATGCTGCCTTTAATCAAGGGGGATATGGTCAGTTCTTCAAGATTACGTGCTTCCAATAATAATCCGAGTAAATCCTGAAGAAAATATTCTCCATCAAGCTCGAGGTATTGAAGATGGGACAACCATGGCGTCCTATGATCAACTGAATGGCCACCAAGGTGAAAATCGAAGAGCCTAGGAGCGTGATTTCCAAAGAGGAATCCAGGTTGAGATTTTCCTAGGGTTTCTCCGGAGTTGTTCGGAAATATTGATACATCGAATACCTCCAAGTGCGGTGCCGGACTCTTCAATGGCAATGGGATGAACTCGACATCGGGGGGATTGCCGTGCACAAACAATCTCTGTATTCGATGCCAATTCTTTGCAATAAAATCGAAGAACTCCGAAGTATTCACTGAGTAGTGGAAATCGCTCAGTTGGATCCATAAAAGCGCGTCTCCACTTCTTTCCATGAGCTCTTTCCGCCATTCGTCGCCGCTGGAATCGGATATACGATCCATGTCGATAAGTCTCGCCCACAATGAGGAACTCGCGAGCATCAGAGTGCGCCAGCTACGGCACACCTGTGATGTGAAACGTGCTGTATCCAAAGCATCTACGTCATCAAACATGTCGGCGTTTAGCATGAATATGTATAGCAGAACGTCGTCGTTGAGTTTAAAGATGGGGGAAGACAGTGATGTGGACGACATTTTCAAGAGGGCTCCCGTTGTGGGGGATGAAAATCGCCTCGATGAGCAGCCTTTTTATAAGAGCCTTGTGGCACATGTTGGTTGTGGCCTTTTGTGGCGCGAAGGTAACGAGTTACATCTTGTATGGGCGATGTATCTGTGAAGACAACCAATTTTATTTCTAAAAAAGCGAGCGACGTCGCATTCTGTTATTCAATGCATTTTTGTCATGCTAAAGTATTCATGGCTGAGGGTGAGATGTGTAAGACACTTTGCATTAGTTAATCAAGGTAAATCAAGGCATATCTACATGGGGAAGAGCCTGCAGACGATCTGTTGTGGCGGTCTGAATGATGTGGTGGCCATCACACAGCACCCCCGACTCCTCCATTTTGTCCACTCTACCCGTAGCAATGCCACAAGATGAAATTTCCAATATTTACTTGTCGCACGAAAACTTAAATAATCTTCACTTATTACTATATCGAGCTCGCAGCAAGTGCCTTGTCCTTTTCGTCCAATCTCTCTCATCCTATCCATTGTCATTATAGCATACATTCATTGTTATCCCATCGGTTTCTGTGGCTCTTTGAGATCCAAGAAAGTTTTATTTATGGAGCTCCGTCCTTCACGATATACATTATGTTTCAATTTCAGTTCTCATCACACAGCTCCAGTCTCGTCTTCCCCCTGCCTTATATCTCTCGCTACTCTTCCACCGTAAACAAGCTTGACCTTTATGAACCGCATCTTAAATAATGCATGCAATTATGAGCGCTTGGAATACACACAAGTTACTTGCTGAAAAGCTCTTTTACCGCTTCTGAGTGGATCAATTTCAGTGACTGATTACTTTCTAGATATATGTTACCTCTCCGTTTCCTCACACTTAAAATTTATTGCTGCGAGTGCATAAATGCAGTTCAAGGTACCATAAATAATAGCATTAGCGCAGTAGGCGCAGTGTTAAGTTGGACAGGCGTGCTGATCGTACGCAGAAGCGCACGTTGTGGAAGCGGTCCGTGCGCAGTGTAATCCTACCGGCTTTCTCCAGTCATTGCTTACCCGGCACCGCCTGCGATACTCTTCTGTGAAGTTCTGTCAGACGTACTTATCAATATCTGTTACTACGACTGCCTCTGTCCCTCTGCTCATGTGTTTCGGCTCTTTCAGGATATTTAGCCTAAGGTGTGTTGGTGTGTGACCCTCTCTTCCATCGAGGCCTAATCATCGGTATTGCTATAATAGCCTAGGGTGCTCTCCAAGCTCTGGCCATTTATGATGGCCGTAATAGCTGGAGCTTTGCGATGTGTTACTTGCTGAGGTGCGTCAGTCCCTAACTCCGCGCCCAATTCTAGTGCCTATTATTCCACCTTTCATAGCGTTCACCCCCGCACACAGCACGCTCTACATCCCTACATCCCGTACGCCGTGCATACGCATGATCACTACAATATGTATATGCTCCTGTGCGCTATGTAACAACTAGCTAGCTAAATTGTGTGAATGTGTTTTTCTGGACTATCGCTGCCGCAGCTATATTCAAATGTTCCCGTCATCTGTGAACGCTTGTACATAACCTTAAGCCCCTTCATATCCGCCAGCATGTCCAAATTAGGTGTGGCCCTGAGACGCAGGCTTCTTGTCATGTCCAATGTAGTGATAACACATCCGTTTCGCGCCCTCGATAAGATGAATTTGCCAAACACTTCAAGTTGTTTTGATATGGGAATGCCGCTGGATATAATGCCGAAAATGACTCGCAAGAAGGGGAAAAATATGGCGGTATTGGTTTCGGAATTCCTGGACCTGGAGCTTTCAAGAGACATTAAACTTTCCAGAGCCCTGCAGTCGACGCAAATGCTGTCAAGATAATGAAGGTTACTGAGAAATGACTCGACAGGGCGATCTAAACTGAAGCTGTCGGCTTTGAATTCGAAATGTGTAATTCTTGTGAAATCCAACGAGGCTAACTGTTTCAGGATTGTTTCTCCATGCTTGGAAAAAGAAACTTTGCGCAATGAATGGGTTATACTGAGCAGGCATTTGTTTGAATGAATACCCCGAAATTCTAAGCAGATATATTGATTTTCATAGTAATGGAGTTGTATTCCATTGAACAATCCTGATTGCAGATAGAGCTGGACATACTGGGTGAATGTGTTGAAGACTGAGAGAAGGTGTCTTGTTATTTCGTTGTTCTTCGACTGTACACTCCCAAATTGATGGATAATCTGGATGGTTAACGAACACCCGAGAGGAACCTTCACGAGGTCCAGAAGTGTAGAACAGAGGTGGGGATATCCATAACAGTCTAGGTGTTTCAAATGTGGAAGAGAGACCATGGGAAGGCGCGCGAAAAAATCTCCCTTGAATATGTCATGAACTTTCAGATCTTGAAGTTCACGTGTAGACGACAGAATTGTGAGTACGTCGTGAATGCTGTACGTGTCGTCGAGTTCAATGGAATGAAGACGGCGCAGCCACGGTGCGCGATGGTCGAAAACATGGCCCCTGAGGCAGAATGTACGAAGATTGGGTGCATGTCCGGAAAATAAGGCTGAGGTATTCTCGTGGTTGTCATCGGGTGATCTGCGTCGCGACAGCAAAGCCTCAAACTCCTCTAGCTTCGGTGCTGGGAAGCAGAACATTGCTGAAGTGAAGCCAAAACCAGAGCCGTGATCGTCAATAAATAACTTCTGAATGCGGCTCCAGTTCTTCTGGATAAGCGTAAGGAAGAAATGTCTCAATTCCAGGGTCGTTCGAGCGTTCATGAGGGGTGTGTTGATGACTCTGATCCACAGAAGTGCGTCGCCGCTTCTCTGCACAAGTCTGTCGCACCATTCGCGGCCTGACACGGCATATAGTTCCTCAGAATTGAAGAGTCTTGCCCATAGAGTTGGTGTATTGAGTATCAGATTCCGCCATTCGCTGCACAGTTGTGATGCGATGCACGCATTGAGAAGAGGTTGTTGGTTGGAAAACATGTCGGCGTTGATTGCGAATATGATTGCCAGGACATCATTATTCAGCGTGTGGATGGGAGCTGAGAAGATGGTTGACATTGTTGATAAAGTGTTCAGGGAGAGAGGCGATCAATGGTTGATTCAATAGTTTCGAGAGGTGGTTTAAGTAGTTGTAGCGTGACCGCGTTCTGAACCGCAGTCTGAGCGGGCAAATTTCCCGAAATATACAGGAATTGACCCAAATCATAGGTAGAGATTTCGAGGCTCACATACGGGTCGCGTCACTCTGCACAATTTCCTTATGTGGCTAGTGGCCTTTGAAGTAAACCGGCACTTCAATTAATGCTCATTCACGATGGATGTCGATAGACATAGGCATGAATATTAGTGTACACGTTGGCGGGATTAACCCTGACTCGAGATCTCGCAGTGACACATTTATCATCACTGCGTAGCTGGCTAAAGCGATTAAGACAGAAAACTAGCGAATATGATGGCCCGTAGTGTATGATTGATCGTATAGTTCATCGCCACAGAGTGTGGAATGATTCAGAATGCGCTGCGCGACACGTAGCATGCGAGTTTGCTGGTCTATGATACGCGCTCCTCCACCGGGAATCTAACTGGAACAGGATTTGAAACAACCCATAGACTTTTTACCGAAAGTTAGAACATTTTGGCATGTAATATACCCTGTCGAATTTATGCAAAGGGTCTACGTCTACGAGGTCTGGGTGGATACATTAATAAATTGTACCTATCCGCTGCGTGATTTAGATAGTACGCGAGGTGACTGATATTACAGCAGTTCTCGAAACTAATGGCATCCACTGTTTTTCATTTTCCGCTGTCCGTTTTTGGAAATCCTGTTTAGGCAACTCTGCGGCTGTGCCTCTCGCTCTTGCTCACAACTTGAACGCCGTTTACGAGCCGTCGAGATATTATCTCTATAATCCTATCTCCCTTCCGAACTCTGCCTAATGTCTACTGCTAAGGAGGCTATTGATAATGTCCAGAGTGATGCCATCGCTGTAATACAGCAGAACCCAAACTGTGAGCGCATATATCCAAGTGAACCCAAACCTCGGAGAGTAGATGACTTGGTGGACTTTCAAAGCTGTAGTGGCTAGAACTGATAATGATATCTTGTTGTAGTGACAAAATGGTTCAATGGAACACCTGCAAGTGAGGCCAACAAGCGTAAGAGGAGTGAGAGGAAGAAGTTGAAAACCCAGGAAGCGAACATCAGTGCAAGTGCGGCTCGGAGCTTTCAAAGTGTGAATATGCCCATCATAGTAAAGGAATGGGTTCCTGAAGCAGCCAAAGCTGTTGAGGACTCTGACCAGGAGGATATGCTCGTGGATGACGAAGATGAGTCTGATTCAAGTGCTGACATCGTTGAGGGTGAATCGTGATTTGCAACCAACGAAACGCGCAAAAACTCTGCCTGAATTCACTGCATATGTTGACATTGTCTCTCCTCCTCGTACCTCTCGCGGAAAGGAATCATCAACTTCCTGTGGACCTTTTTTCTTCAACCCTGAAACGACACACGACAAATTCCTTGGTCTTCTCGCAGCATGCGCTGTCGACCAGCCTCATTTTTCAGCCTCCATTGAGGCAATCGTCCAGTCACAATTGACGTGGAAACTCAACACTCCAGCAAATGACAAGAAAAAGCCTCTCTCAACAGAGCAAGGCTATCAGGCACTCCTGAAGAAGATGGATGAGCTTGCGAAGAAGAAGAAGGAATGTACTGTCACACTGACGATGCCCCCACTTTCTAAGATTGTCAAAGGCTCCAAAAATGTGTGTATATATTGACCTGACGTACCAAGACGTGTCTCTGTGTGATTTCTGATGCAAGACTGACAGAAAAATGGCTCACAGGATGACGAAAACGCAGAGGAGCAAGTCAAGGGTGGCTTACTGGGATCAACGCTGCGCGAACAAAAGGTATGTAGACATATGCATACCAATATGCTGTAGGCTTATATTGGTTCCTTCTTAGGCGCTCATTGATCCTGCATTGCATGCAGTGGTTGAACAGCTTCGAGAGAAGTATCCAATAGGAAATGATCCACGTTGGCCGAACGACCGAGTTTTCTCCATGGACAAACGTTCATGGAAGCTGAATGATATTCGGCTACGTGTTTGGGCCGCCCAAATTGTATGTGCTTCGCTTCAAATTGAGTACAAGATTTACTGACCTTATTGGCGCAGATTTCAAAGCCCCCAACTGCAACACTGGATGCTCCCCCAATAAGCCCCCACTTTGCTGACTCTCAGCGGATCCACGGTAAAGCCAGTGCTAGCGGAGAAACACCCACAGCGGCTGTAGATCCAGCCCTCTCTCAAGGTCCACCGCAGCCTGCAGGTCCCATGCCACCATATGGTTATCCACCGCCGTTTGCTCCACCGCATCCCTTTTATCAGCCACCATCATATCCTTATGCACCATTCTGTTGTTATTTCTACTTTACGGACACTTTACTGGACGCTTACCCGTTTACCTACCTTCATTCTATCAACTCACATGATCGTA
>JAEKIV010000404.1:0-41608 GCA_016801325.1 Hypholoma fasciculare
GATGCGGCGGCGGTGTGCGGTTGTTTGAGAGAGAAGGCATCGGCCGAACGGCACCAGGTCGCAGGTCGCAGGTCATGCCTGTGGATCGGAACTTCTCCCGCGTGCACAAACCAATTATTTAAAGAGCCGACCAACGCGCGCCCTCCTTACGTAAGATGACGAAGGCGGCCATCAATTCCCTCTGCAAACTTTCCTTTCCAACCTCCATCATGGGTACATACTCAAAGTCCCCCTCACGGAGAGCGAGCGCGGGCGCTGCTATCTCACCATCTGGAAGTGACAACGACATAGACGACGACATTGGCGCGACAAAGTGTTTGACTATTATGTACGCTGATCAAACAATGATCAGATACTTTCAAAAGTAACCTCCGATGGAGTAGGCTGCTCTCTGTATACGACTACTACTGTTATCAAAGGCTACTAGGAAAGCTGAAAACAACTTCCGATCTACGACATTCCAGTGACCTCGGACCGACTGGTACCGGCACTGAGACGGTGCATTCCGCGACAGAAAGGTGGAGAGGCTGTTTAACCCCTGCATATGTGGCTCGCATCCCCCACACCTCATTTCTGCACCGCGGACGGCCGCTCTTCACGAAAATAAACCTTGCGTTGCATTGGCACATGATTGTTTCTTTTGTCACTTCTGTAAGCTGGTTTGTAAACCCTTGGTAAATTCTTTGTAAACTCTTTGTAAACTCCTTTGTAACCTCTTCGATCTCAGTGCGATGATGCAATTCTGGGGCTCCATTTCGATCTGGTACTGAGAGCGGCGGTGTATATAACTTATGCCTGCAGGCGGAATCCTCTAACATTCGAATTTGCATTCACACTACCACGACATGCCTATCCCAGATGAACAGATCTTCCCCCACGCAACGGGCGCAGCTGAGGCGCTTGTAGCAAAACACCAGGAACCACAGCCGCTCGTATTCTATGCAGGCTGGGTGAGTCGTGCTTGCAGTCTTATTTACGATAAGACTGGTTGAGAGTACGTAGTTCTGCCCATTCGTCCAGCGCGCGTGGATCGCGCTCGAGGAGAAGGGCATCCCGTATCGGTACAAGGAAGTAAACCCGTACAAGAAGGAGGCTCATTTCCTCGGTAAGTCTTGCGGCCCCTCGCTCGTGGCGCATCGTTACTGACCGTTAATCAACGCAGCGATTAACCCGAAGGGATTAGTACCCGCGCTGGAGTACGGCGGGCAGGCTCTGTACGAATCGCTTATCGTGTGCGAGTTCTTCGAGGACGCGTTTCCCTCGCACGCGCCGCATCTTCTCCCCGCGGATCCCGCACAGCGTGCGCGTGCGCGCATGGCGATCGACCAGATCTCGAAGACCTACATTCCCGCGTTCCAGCGCCTGCTCCCTGCGGCGGACGCCGAGAGCCAACACACCGCGCGCGAGGCGGTGTACGCCGCGCTGCGTGCGATCGCGGCGCAGATCAAGGGCCCGTGGTTCCTTGGCGAGGAGTTCAGTCTCGTGGATGTGGCGATCGCGCCGTGGGTCGCACGGGACTATGTCATCGCGGAGAACAGGGATTACAAGCGCTCGGAGGTAAGCGCAGAATGGGCAGCGTATGCAGCGCGCTTAGAGAAGAGGGAGAGCGTGGTCAACACGTCCAGTGTGAGTAATTTAACCGTACATGTGGCGCTGGGATGTCGGTCGCTGATCATATTAATTTTCGTACAGCTACGCGAACATTTGGAACCGATTTATGGGCGCTATTTGCGCGACGTAGCGCAGAGCGAGGGGGCGCGGGCTATCCGAGAGGGACGCCCGATTCCGTAGGCAGACACCGGTGATACGAATATTTCTGTACGGATACTGTTCTCTTCTTATCTACTTGAAGAAAACGGCATTCGCACTTCTAGATTGGATACCCTCAGCTCTGGTGGCCATTTGCTCCGCTCGTTGTCCCTGGAAGCAGGGATCTGTCAAGCACCCGCGTCTTACTCTCATCAAGAAAATTTAAGCCACACTTATAAGTGTCATCAAATTCTCAACGCGCTCACGGGGATACCTTTCTATTGGTCAGCATGTACAAGACGGGCTTTGTTATGCTTTCTTCTGGTATCCTCGGAGGTGTTCGTGTCGGGTCGTCCTCAGAAATAATTTGCGACGCTTGCGAATAACAGCGAGGAAACGCGCTCTGCTTGGGACTGAGTACTGAGCCCGCGGTCACAGAATAGCGCGGTTCCTGGCGCCGGCTGCTGATTTTAGGGCTTGGACCCACAACTCCCTAGTGGCGCGGGCGGGTGATGTCCTTGTTCCACTTTCGTCCGATTACTTGCTGCTTTTTGTTGCTCACCGATGCTTCTTGGTCTGGAAATGAATACTACCTTATAAATTCTCGCTTCCAGGACTCTCTGCTTTTCAAAAAGCGCTCCATAGTAAAACACCAATATTTGGCAAGCTGTTATAAAAAGCACTTCAAGGCCATCGACCCTGAATTACCACTTGTGGCGACCCTGATCAATAAAGTGCCTTGTACTTAAGAAAGCAACATCATCTCCACTTGGCGGAGACATTGTGGCGTATTTGGCAGGATATAAACGCAAGGCCAACTAGCCAGAAACCAGTGCCCTTATTTAAAGTTCTCTCCTCGATCCCCCGCTAGGCAATCTTTCCGTTGAGGCCACTCCTTTCCCGACCAAGATTTTCGTATAATTTAGGCATGCACTCACTACGCTTCGCAGTCGTGAGCGTTATGATTTGCTTGCTTTCATCAGGTGTGCAATACTTGTTGTCCTCGGAGCGGCGTCGAATATTCACTAGTAGCCCTCTCATCGCCACCATCTATCTCAGTACGGGGTCTTGACCCGGATTCCCCGGCTTTCATGAAAAGAGAACCTTTGAGCGATGCAGTAGTTAGAGAGGTGCGCACGATTTCGCGTTTGAGAAGGGGATTCAATCTCATTACATGACTTTAGTACGACTACAGCACGACGACTACCCTGAGTGCGACAGCCACTTCAACCCAATCATCAAACCTTACGTCTCCGACATTAGTCACTACTACCTCTGACGCAGAAACAGCCTTCCATATGAAATCATGGCCTATACACGCTGCCTTAGTGATAGGAGCAGCCGCTTCCATGATCCTCTAATCTCCTGCCTCTTGCTGTCTCTTGCTCCCTCCTGTGATTTTGCGATCTTCATTATTTATTTAATTAATGGCTCACAGTTTAATATTTACGTCAAATTTTATAAAATTTCTTCATGCGTCCTTGACGTCGTGGTATCGCGTATTATTCGAGTCTGGACTCTGAAGACGTACTAATACTACTAAATAACAATACCTTTCTCATTGCAATATTTATTTTTACTAGTTCTAGTTAAAGCTAAACCAATATTTTTGCTTGAAACTTCTATATGCACTGTGCTGTTTTTCCGAAAATTCAAGTAAGTCGCCCCCTGCTGAGAAAACGTGAAGCGCCGCGTTCTATTTTTAACTGAATAGGGGTCAATTTCCATAGAAGTCAACTTACCCCAGCCCACTGTCATCGGATGCATGAACGGGCGTTCACAGGCCTGGATGGCTTCTATCAGCTTCTATCCCGTTACTAGTCACTCCACTGATATAGTGCTCGTTCCCATCATCATTAGTTTTCATTAGAGGTATTACTCTCAACAGCCCGCGGACGATCAGTGGGCTGCCTTTGGCCACCTTCAAGAGGAGGCAGACCAGCCGGTGGAAGATCGGATAGGTCCTGGTTTAGGCCACCTAACGAGCTCAAAGCGTTTCTCGCACGAGCGCCTAGTGCGACTACCACCCCAGTATCGATCCCCTCGCTATATATACCTGGATGGAAGCTATATTCGACAACAAGGCCAACGTTCTGAACGCGAAATTACATACGACACATGACAGCTCCGTCATCTACACCATCTCGACCGACCAGACGCTTTGGGGCAGGAAGTACACGTACGTAAAAGACACGAATCCCGCTCTGGGTGGTGGGTCCACCATCGTCGGCGTCATCAACTGGGAGAAGAAAACGTTTGAAATTCAAGGACATAGACAGCCGGTAAACGACGTTAGGCGGAAGGCGAGTGGATTCCGGAAAAAGTGAGCTCAAAAACCTCTCAAGAATTGTTAAATTCCTTCTAAGAGATACGCCATCATTCCTTCGCTATTCAAGATCAAGGTTCTGGAAGTGGTCGGAAGAGAGGGAAGAGTATGATATCGTGCATCAGGAAGAGGGATGGGAGGTACTCGGGTCTTCCTCAATTATACAACAGCAGCGTCATTGATCATTTCTTTCAGGCTAAATGCACGAGCACCGGTGAGGTGGAGGCGACATTGGCGGTTCCCTACCGACCGCTGCTTTTTGGGAAGACAACGCCGGTGGTGCTGAATCTCTCTAGAGTTGCCCTGGCCAAAGACGAGGTTTTTCTTCTGTTGACATTCATCTACTGCGAAATGAAGCGACAAGAGAAGACCGTATGTCACCGTCATCGGTATCTTTCTTTCTTCTTGATTGATGGTCAATTTCTACAGAATAGTTCGGGAGGCTGGTGATCAAGGACAATTGCCGGTCCTGATATGCATCGTCCGCTCTTCCCGCTGTCCCCCCATCTCAGTTCATGATGCTGGCCGGCGACCCCAGCATAGCCCAGCATCTCTGTTTGGCAGCTTGAATTGCGGTGTCATCACTTCTTTCTGCCCATGCGGCCACTTCACACCACTTCGTCCCATTCAGTTTCCAATCTTGAACAATTTTGACATTTGTACAAATCAGCGCAATTTCCCATTGGACATACTTATGCAATTACGATTTGAAAGTATTATGTACAACATTATGTTCCTCGGTTACTTACGACTGCAGCGTTTAGGTTCATGTCCTGGGCCGGAGGTGTGCCGTGGATAATCATAGATATAGAGGTGTGGTTGCACGCGGTCAGCGAGCGCACGCTGAGATGGTAGAACTAGACTAAGAGTCTAGCAGACTCGTCCCCGACACCCTTAACTCTTCTCAGCGGCAAACTTTAAGCATTTTCTTGTCCCCAGGTCAAAGTTGACTTTGGGTCAAATAGGGCCATTGCGTTATCTAAAAAATCAGCGCTTTCCTCCATGGATATATATAGAGCTGACGTTAACTACCAGATGATTATCCGCTGCCCGAGTTACTATTGAGTTCAGCTTGAAAGGAAGGCATTGGCAATGGGCGCTTAACGTTAGCAGACACATGTTTAAAAATAGATCGACATTTAGCATGCTAGTGGCGTTCGGTTCGTATCCTGCACAAATTTTATATGAGAGGACTACATCTTGGAAGATTGAAATCCGAATAAATAAATAAAAAACCCAAACCCGTAATGATGGATATAGAATACATGGTGGTATAATATTTAAATCGGGGCCAAACCTATATCGCTAGGTGAGATTGAAGTTTTTGATCGTGGGTGTCGCGTATGGTGGGGAAAAGCTCCATCTCATCTTCGACGGGGGTCTCGTCAATAATGGTGGCAATAAAGTCGTCGCTATCGTCCACCTCTTGCCCAAGATTACCGATAGTAAAGAACGAGGTCGATTCCTGGGACTGCTGTTTAGAACCGCGGTTCTTCGAATAAGAGTTGATATAGGTGTTCGTCCGACTTCCAGGTACACCGGGAAGCTGTGGTGAGGGTTCTGACGGACGCTTTTTGAGATTTAATTGGAGCCGTGATATCAGGATCGAAGTCATAATCTGACTGAAGCTATATATAAATAGGTTAGCTTGTTCACGAAGACTTGAAGAATACCGCAAAGTGTACCTTGCTCCTACGCCCTTGAGGTCGGCGACGGCGAGCTAAATGAGATGTCAGTAGACTTGTCCTTTGATGCTAGTACAGTCTCGCTTACATTGAAAATTAGAGTATTCATAAGGTTTAGACTGAAGATGGCAAAGAAGTAGATAGTTCCATCTCGCAGTATTGTCTTAATAGTGCTATTATTTTCACGCATCAGGTTACTGATCTAGCCCAGAGGAAGAGAATGAACTTACGAGGTGGATCCGTGAAGCCGACGATAACGAAGGGTCCTCCATAGAGTGAGAATAAATATACAAGAGTCCGTTATAAGAGGGGCCGCCCAAAAACCGGCTAAATAGGAGGATAAGTATGTCAGGACTTGGTAAAGCGCAGCATACATAATCGGATCAACGCACAGAACCAACTATTACTCCCTGTGAGAACACATCCTGTAATATGGGCGTTAATATCGACACATATAGCCGACGTATGGCGGCACTCTTACCTGGGAAACCTGGGGGTAGGGGTGCGCCTGGGAAGGGAATTTTCGTTAAATGAAAGTGACGGATCACTTGTCGGCAAAGCACTCACGAATTCCGAAATGAATCGCCCAACCCATGACGATAATTTGTCCGAAGAGTAGACATAGCAGGAATCCGAGAATGTACTTGTTACCGAGGTACAAGCCGTAGATTCGAAGAATTAATATAACTAGCGGAAAAATTATGAGGAAACAGAGAGAACGATACGCAGTAGACGTACGCTCGGCAACTGTAAATTAATGCGTAAGTAGACTGGAAGCTCCAGCGAGGACATTTCTCTTACCGACTACAAGTGAAAGTGTAGCTCCACCAGCAAACTTGACGTATCTATCGCAGCTACAATTTGGCATGAGATACAAAATTCATAATGAGCAGTAGGGCGACAGCCTTACACCTGAAGAAGCAGAAGAAGCAATTGGTTAATTCCTAGAAATAGAGGATCCGGGGTCTACGCACAGAGATTGGCCATTTCGTCTCGTAGAACTCTGGGAAAGCATAGGGCGTCAGCGTTTTTGTTCCTGAAGGTAAACATCTTCACGTACCAACTTGCAGGATAATAAATTGACAATGTGTAACGTATCGATTAATGTAAAAGAGGAGACTAGCGAATGTGAGGGGCTGCGACCACACCCTCTCGACCTCGACGGAAAGGTCGGAAACCGGAAAAACATTGGAATGTAGGTGAGCGCTTACCTCTTCTGGAAGTGTCAGCACTGTCAAAGGCGGAAAGAAGCTTGTTAGGCCTTCTCGATTGACGAGCTCAGAGAAGACTGATCTTACAGTGGTCATAGAGATACAAGACATAGTTAGATGTCTGGAACTTATAATTGCCCATGCTAATCAGATGTAAGGCGAGAAGTTCAGCGGCTGGTCAGGTGGGCCGACTTACAGATGGGCATACAAAGTCACAATTGCGGGCGGCGACTCCATGTTGAACGAGGGCCACGGGGGTGAACGTTGAGTTGGCGCACCGGCCCATACTCGGGTACCGTATATGTATCATTTGAAGTGTTGTTACTAAGCGAGAGTGTCGGGGCGGCCCCTTGCTCGAAGTATGCATTGGCGGTTTCGCCTCCCACCGGAGATGCCAAAATAACCATAGAAGCCGCCTGTTATTTTAGAGCGCTCCCAAGTTAACGTTACTTTCTACACCGTTTTCTGCGCCGTTTGTACCGCGTGTCTCCGGTCCATCTATATTTGTGTGCATGTTGCACAAATGGGGATACTCCTCATGACAGCTGTGTTCAGATGCTGCCTCATGCCGTCCTGTGTTTTGCGTAAGAGAAACCAGCTGACGTTCAAATTCAGTGATCATCATTATCAGCACTTATTCGGTGAGTGAATACTTGCTATCAATTGATAGAATATTATGATATCTTTTTTTTGCAGGTGACTGGAGGTGCAACGGAATCATCAAACTCTGCGCTAAATCATCCTCTCTATCATGCGTCAAGGCAATTCATACGAAACTGAATACTACATATGTAGAAGGTATGTTCCCTATAGGAACTGACATGGATAACAGATACTAGATAAGATACCTAGGTCTAATGCAACGCCCGAGGTCCCAGAAATACTTGAGGGTAATCACATGGACATGCTTTCTGACAGGCGTGAAGAAACTGAGGTCTTGGACTCTCCTGAGGCACAAGTTTAGGTAGCACTTATGATACCTTTACGGGCCTACTTTTCTCTCGAAGTTATAACTCTACATACGTTGTGTGTCCTACCATCACTTGCCTGAATTTTTTTGATCATCATGCTTTGTCGTTCACGTTTCACAGTGCGAGGAAGCCGTGATACTGGATCTCCTCGTACCCATCATCAACTTCGATGAGAGTGATGGTGTGCGATTATGTACACGTCTTTCACTTTCCTTCAAAGTGGGATCATATCTAGCGACATAACTGTTCGGCTTGTGAGCGCTGGGCGCGCACACTATGTCTGTCACTACAGTGACATCTCTCAAGTGCTCTCAAGCACGTCGGGCATTGTCATCATTCAGACGGATCGCGAATTAATCAAGTGTCCATATCATTTTCTCAGAAAGATGACAAAATATTCTCCCATGGTATTAGAGCCTGGGCTTCTGTACTCCTTTCTGTGACTCAAAATAAATGCAAGTTCGAAGTGCGAAGTGGCCAAGCGAAGGCTATTTATATCCCTGAGCGCATCAGAGATAACCAATTTCTATTTTTAGTACCCCTATTTCTAAACCAAGCGAAACGGGCTCGGAGGCTCTGCATGAGCATCGCCGAGAATCAAATATGCAGAAACGCCTGGAAGAGAGGATCCTGCGAGAATAATTAGCTCTTTAGGGCGAATAGTACACGGCACTCACTGGAACGACTGCGGACATGTTACTGGGCCCGAGGCAGACGTAAATCATGATGTGGATCATTCAAGCTGGAAACCATTGAAAAAAGGTCTGAGGGTTGAAATCAGGAAGGGTGGGTGATTCGATATGGATACTATATTTTAAGTTCAGCCTTACTATCCCGTATCCGATTACCATCTTCTCAACGGGTGGGGCAATGGACTATAAAGTAACAGACGCATGGAGCCCGAGGCTTAACATTCAAATACCCATAGCATAGGACGCCCCAACAACCTCTGAAACAAGACGCAGATAATATGGCATCTCCGAATGCGCCCAGCGGGATCGCAGAAGTCAACAAGCTCGCGGAGCTCATCGTCGCGTCGGTCAAGGATGTCGTGAGCGAGTACGAGGCCGCGAACAGCGACATCCCGTCGCTCCTCTCCACCGGCAGTGGCCCGTTCGATGCCCCGCATCTGCAGTCCGCCAAACTGGCGAAGGCGCTCCTCGTGATCGAAGCTGCATGCGCGCAGCTGACCTACACAGTCGCCACGCCCGGACATGTAATTACTAATGTGCGTGGGATCGTCGCTTCGCCTTTCATCCCCTCAGCCCTGACTGACCACGTTTTAGAAAGCGTATGGGGTATGTCTGTTACGCGGTGAAACGCGGGCGCGCGTAATGGACGTCGGCGCTAATCTGTCTTCTTGGCATGCAGTTCGAGGAGCCGATGGCGCTGCAGGTCGTGGTCAACGCGAAGGTCGCCGACCACCTCGTCGGGAAGCCCGACGGGCTGCACATCGACGAGCTGGGAAAGCTGACGCAGATCGACGCGAAGAAGCTCGGCCGGCTTCTGCGCATGCTCGCGACCAAGCACTGCTTCCAAGAGGGTGAGCTCCTTCCGCGCCTATTTTTGGCCGCCCCGCGGCTGATGTGCCCGCTACATACAAGTCAAGCCGAATGTCTTCGCAAATAACAGGATTAGCGTACAGCTCGTTTCGGCCAATCCGGTGTCCGGGCTCGTAGGACATGTGTAAGCCCACCGCATTATCCGCTACTTGTGTCGAAATACTGAGTCCGGATGTTTACTATTTTATGCAGCACCGGCGAGGTGATGGTCGGGTCCGTTCGACTCAACGAGACACTTTCTGACCCTAAAGTGGGGTCTTCGACGTCGGTGGAGGACACGCCTTTCGTTCTCGCTCATGGCACCTCGCCGTTTGGATATTATGACACTGTGAGTACCGTTCCGTGGAGCGAGGCCTGATCTTGATTTCTTACACGCTCAATCCAAAAAGCCCGAGGGATCCAAGTTGCGGGACGTACGTATCAAACATCCACCGTACACCCTTGAATGATACGCTCATGTCAGACGTACTATAGCGTTTTGCCCAGGCTATGGTAGGCTGGGGCGAAGTCACCGGGCGTGCGATGCTTCCCAAGTGTCGGTCTATTTTCTTTCTTCTCGGTCCGCGAATTTTTATCTTATCATTTGATTCCAGCCTATGCATGGGACCAAGTCCCGCGCGACTCCGTCGTGTGCGATATCGGCGGTGGAAATGGACACGCGTCGCTTGGACTGGTTAAGGCGTATCCTCACCTCAAAATTGTATTGCAGGATCTGGCTGCTACAGTTGAACAGGGACGAGAGGCAAGTTATCCTAAAGTTCCCATTATTTGCGAAGTTTGATTAATTTCTGTTTTTCTAGTATTGGCGCATTGAGAACCCAGAGGCTGTGGAGAATAAACGCGTGGAATTCGTGCCACTTGACTTCTTCACGCAAAATCCGGTAACACACGGCGACTACTACTACGTAAGACCATTGAATGCATACAACCTGGGAAGATATTGATTTGTTTCTACACTATACCAGTTGAGACACGTTCTGTAAGTCACTCAAGGACATCATAGCTGTAGAAGTGCTCACACATATTTTAGGCACGATTGGCCCACCAGTGACTGCATAAAAATTCTGACCAGCATTCGCAAGTCCATGGGCCCTTCCAGCCGGCTGCTTATCCGTAAATACAATTTATTTAATTTATCACGCAGTATTCCACTCACCGTGACTTGATGATCAGACGAGCTTGTCCTTCAACATGTAGTCCGAGATTCTTCTATTCCGAATCAAGTAGGTCTAGAAGATAAAAGCCCGAGTAACGGTGTGCTAATTCATGCTTAAAACAGGCCCCCGAGCCCCTCCTTGCTAACTATGGAGTGGCACGCATCCGCCCGTACAACCAGGATATGAATATGTTGGCCACTTGCAACAGCCAAGAGCGCACTCTGCAGGACTTTATTGACATGGGGTATGTTGCGATGTTCTGGCTTCACATCTTGATGGCTGATCAATATCTCGGCGTACAGGGAGAAGACCGGATTCAAGTTTGTGAAGCTATGGAATGCTGGAGAGGCCGGACTCGTGGAGTTTCGAGTCGTTTGAAATTTCTAATAAACAGCGGCATGGTTGCTTGCACCTTGATTGGTCTCCCACTGTTCGTCGCTGGCTAGGCGGTATATTCAACTATAATCGCTAGATATCATGTATATTTTAGATATGTAATCTTGGAATGTGCTAATAGTCTGGAACTCGACGGTCAATGAATGAGATTCGCGACACGTTCGTCAAAGGTTGTGGGCGTCTAAATGCAGTAGGACCCCAAAAGCGTTACTGATCCCCGTCTCATAAAATCCAGCCTCTCGACCAAAGGTAGGACTGAGCTACCCTATCGTAGACAGCTATTAAAATCACCATGATGATCAAAGTTAATCAGCCCGCTGTCGATTTTGAGAGTCCAGAAGGTCTTTGCATCGAAGTCTCCTAAAATCAAGCAGAATTAGCAAAATAAAACTGTGAAACCTTTCGCCCAAATTTCACCCCCTCTCACTGAGGCGTATAAGAGTCGAAGAACTTGCTTACTGAATCTTTTGGATCAAAGAAGGCGCAGGGTCGCCGGACGGTGCGGCCGCGCCAAGATTGCCAAGCCCGGTGCTTGCACCTATTTACGTCGCACGCCGCATCGAGACCGGTGCATCCGTCCACTTGTTTCTCACCAACGACGATGCGATGAAGCCCGGCGTCCTGCTTTCAGTCCTCTTCTCCCTCGTCCAAAACGTCTGGGCTTTGGACGATGAGTGCGTGTCTGTGCCTTGTTTCAGTTGCGTTGTCTGACTTTGCCCAGATATGCGTCTGACCCGTATCTCACATACCGCCCTGCGTTTGCGCGCTCGCTACCGGTGCAGATCATGCTCACTGGCATCGTTCTGACGCTTGTCGCTGTCCTCCTCATCCATCTCCTGTTCACTGCGCAATACCACTGGCCGCTGGCACCCGTCAACTATGTGCTGCAGCTATCAAGCGTTACCACCCTTCTCATTTCACTCATCGCTACCATCCATGTGGTCTTATCCAGCTCTTTAGCCGAGAGCGAAAAGTGGCCGTACATGCTCAACTACATTGCGGTCAATGTTCCGCCAATGGATCTCGACACCAACGACGAACTCTGGTCGACGGCGGAGCGTGCCACTTGGCTTGTGATGAATGCTTCGACATCAGGTCTCATACAGGTAATATCGCTTCTCTGTACCGCATATGTCCCTTATCTTTCCTCCAGATCACCCACATCCAATTCCTGACACTTCTTTACCCATCTCGCCTCGAGGGCCGGCTCATCTTCGCTCTCCTCGGACCCCTTGCTATAGTCGCAGCAATCATGCAGCTGCTGCCGATCAGCAACAACGCTAATGTGAGTCTACGATCCACGGACGTGCGCAACGTCTGCAATGCAACCCTATCCCTGCTCTTCACCCTCGCACTCTTCATCTGGGGCCTCTTAGTCAATCGCAAGCAGGCCTGGCGCACCGACGGCGGAACCGCCGCGTTCGGTTGTGCTGCGCTCTCCCTCGCCGTCGTCAGCACGGCGCTTAACTTCCTCTACGTCCACAAAGAGGAGGAGTTTGTCTGGCTGCCCTCGCTCATGTGGGCCGTCGTGCTCTGGCAAAGCTTCCTCAGCTGGTGGTGGTGGGTCGGTGCCGGCAGCGGCCGCGCCCTCTCCGGCGACTATGACATGGAGGAGAAGCTCCAGCGCGAGGCGAAACGGGAACGCAAAAAGAAGGAAGCGCGCGAGCGCCGCAAGGAGACTAAAATGAAGGCACAGAAGATGTGGAAGGGCGTCGCCGGCGCGTTCGTCCCCGGCACTGGCGGCGGCCTCCGCTCACGCACCGCATCATCCTCTCCGCCACCTGCAGACGTAATCGCGGACGACGCCGCCTCGCAGCTCTCGCGCAGCTCAGAGCTGACAGTGACGGGCACGACGACCGCGCAGACGCACACGACACTGCCGCCCTTCCTCCCCCGCGCACTACAGCGCTTCTACGCGGTGGTGCGCCGCGAGCACAACGCCGCTGCGCGCGTGCAGGCCGTGCAGCGCGTCGCCCGCATGCGCGCGATGGGCCGGTCGGCGCCCGCGGGCGCGCCCGAGCCGCCGTCGGTCGTCGGCTGGGGGTGGGGGTGGCACGGGTTTGGGTGGCGCCGCCGCGAGGAGGACTACGCGCTCCGGGGGGAGGCCGCCGGCAGCAACCGCAGCCCGTCGCCGCCGTGGCGGGGGACGGGCGCGGAGTACGCGATGCAGGCGCCGCCGCGGCGGCGCGGGCGGCGGGAGGAGCTTGAGCCTGAGCCGGAGGAGAAGTCGGAGGATATGTATATCTCGGAGGAAGCGGAGGAGGAGGCGCCGGGGGAGCGCGAGCGCGAGCGGGATCCGTACGCCCCGCCGACAGCGCTGGCGCAGCAGCAGCCGCATACGCCGCGGCCCCCGCTGGCGGTGGTGCAGCCCGAGCCGCCGAGCTCGATATGGTGGTGGGGCCCGCTGAAACGATGGCGGCTGCAAGACTCCACGACGTACTGACGGCCTGCGCAAAAATACGACATGCATTCATCCTCATCACCAGCATACCCACCATCACCCCCACCCCCTTCACCATTACCCCCCACCTCAACCACCCCCATCATACTCACCGCACTATCTTCACTGCTATCGCTGCTGTCGCCCGCCCGGACATGAACAGTACATACATCCTTTCTAGGCGGCATTTTCTTTTGTGCTTGAGCATTTGCTCCCCATTTTTGCTGTAAGTAGTTCTGCGGTCGGTTGGTCAGCTTGTGATATTGCAATTTTTGTGTATTTAAGTAGTGTAAAATATAATACTGACACGAGGGGTATTCAGACCCGCCATTGGTTGTTGTGATTTGCAAGGGATGGGGTGCAGATGCGTTTTCTACCGAACTGAGAAGGCAAAAGGTACACCAAGGAAAATGTAGGAAAGGCTCCATTGGTGCGTGCAGCTTGCGATCCGTTCCCGGGCCCGCGGCGTCCTGCGTCATAGCAGACCTTCCATTAAATTTCCACCTAATCGCCAATTATCGATGGAGCGTCGTCCGAATCACTAAAAGATAGAAGGACGTAAAATCGTTCCACTGTAATAAGGGCGATCCTCAGCCAGTCCCTAACCGCTTTAATAACGCGCGCAAGCTCGTCCGAGATACCTCCTTCTCCTTTCCGTGGTCTTTTAGTAGAGACCATGCACGAAAAACATGCGCACACGCACAAGACCCTAAGGCGGTACCGCGTCGTGTCGGTGCTCAGCGCGTTCTTCCTCTTCGTCGCTTTCCTGCTGTTATTGCTCGTTGCGCTATCGCTCCCCGTCATCAAGCCGATATACCTCCTCTCACTCCAATCGACCACATCGCTCGCTGCGCAGTCGCTCAGCGTCGCCAGCGAGCTCCGTTTCGGCGTATGGGGCGTTTGCGCCGTCAGGTGCGCCTGCAAGGCGCCACACAAAAAAAAATCGTTTATTCAAGATCATCCTTTGCAGTGCGCTGAACACGGCGAGCACGGCCGCTAAGAGTCCTGCGATCTGCTTCGGGCCGCGACTCGGGTACTCCGTGCCTCCGTCACTCGCAGAAGCCGTCGGCGTTCCCGCGAGCGTCGCCGCCGTAGTGGAGAAAGCGCTCGTCTTCGTGCTCGTCCTGCACCCTATCGCCGCAGGCCTCGCGCTCCTCTGCATAGTGCCCGCACTCTGCCTCGCCGCGCACGCCGTCTCCGTGCTCGTCCTCATCCTCGCGATCGTCCTCGCGCTCGTCGCGAGCGTCGCGCTGGCGATCGACGTCGTGCTCGTCGTCGTCGCGCGCGGGCAGCTCAAGAAGCTCGCGACGCTGCATTTCGATATCGCGTTTGGGAACGGGGTGTGGATGATCCTCGCGGCGGTCATAGCGGCGTGGTTGGCGGTGTTGACGTTGTCCGCACAAGCGTGCTATTGCTTTGGCCAGCGGCGGTGAGTAGTATTTGGTGGGTTGACGTCATTGGGCGCTTCTGAATTTGTGCCTGGGTGCAGCCCGAGCCACCATCACCACGAACATCCTGACCACCACGACCACCATGATCACCACGATAATCATGACCACCACTAGAGCCTAAACTCATCTTTCGTTGGCCTGATTTGTAGATCTTTACTGCTTTTTTTTGGACTTGCTCGGGACACATTGCGTTTTGACGACACAAGACTATTTCCTTGAGTTGCTGTAATATTTTTGTAGTTCACATTGAGGGTTGTCGAGAGCGGTAGGCGGTAGGTGCGCTGCGCACCCGCAGAGGGAGAATCTGGTGCTCATTACATCCTTAATTTACAATTAAATTGTCGCCGCATACTCTCCATAGCCGTTCCAAACCGAACGGCAGGGATCGCCAATATTACCCAGGACCTGAACAACTGACCACTTTCAGTACATCTCCAGACTCATTCCGTCGTGGATCTCGTAGTCCGCAAGAGTGATGTGGTCCTTGTAGATAGTGTACCTAAATTTCGCGGCGGGTTGGTATGATTGACACGGAGGGGATACATTTGAAAAAGGTCGGAGGGTTACATTGGAATATAGATGAAAGGAGGCATATGAGTCACGATATGAACAACATGTTACAAGACGTGGGGCAGCGCACCATTTCTTCAGCTGAATCTTTGACGCGTTCGTCCCTGTTTGCGCGGCGATGAGTTTCTTGAGATCGCCAACAGTGTCATCCGGACTACACTTCACGCGAACTGAGTAATAGTATCACCGACAGGTTGGGAATAGATTCAGTACACGAATGCTTAGACTGCTAAAGTGAGCGGATTACCGCACCTTTGCGTCCCAGACGATCGTTGGCGATAATCTAAGGTACAACGTCAGATCAAACTGCTTGCTCAACGTAGGGAAATCATTCCATACTTCGATAAGAGCCATAAGTCTGACAGATCTTGACGTTACTAGAGAAAAGGGAAGTATCCAGAGGCCGTGGTGGGTGTGCAGGTGACAATCGGCGCAGCTTCCAGATCCGGTTACTTTGCTTGGTTGTAATTGGCAACGACCTCTCTATAGTCTGATCCGGGGCCGGAGCCGAAGTAGCCAACCCGCATCTAAAAAAACCACCACCATCCGTAAAACCACGGAGGGAGTAGGATCGCACTCCGCACCTTTTATGTGAATTGTACAATCGAGTTTCATTCTCAGCGAACTCATTGGGCCGCGTGTCCAATAAAGAACGAGACATAACTCGGAGCCGCCCTTGGAGACGGCATGCCAAAAACAAACCAAAGGCGAAGACTGCTCGATCACCCTCTAGCTCGTTTTCTATTGATTTCCCACTCCTCATCTAGAAAGACTCGGCAATAGGATAAATGTCCAAGGGGCTAGATGAAACTTTGCAAGCGTATGTTGTTCTAGGGCTGTGGCTGTAGCTTTCCAGGTACACCTACTTGTGGAATACGGATTTCAAGGTCTCCTGAACTCCACGGCGTTTTTTCTGAGATGCGGAGACCTCTTAAATTGATCTAAGAAGACTTGGTTATCTGCCTCGTGCCTCACCCGGGTGACTGCCTACTGGACGGTACCTCAAGCGCTGCCTATATTAATTGGCAACATATCAAAACCCCACGCCACGCTGCGCGAACATAATTCCCTTTCTATCTGGACAGTACGGATTTGAAAACTCTGTTGGATGTCACGAGAGAAACAAGACTTCTAGCGCCCTCGCTTGACAGAACCAATGACAGCAGGTAACTTAACTACCTACGAGGCACCGACATGCGCTTATATATGAAGGGGACCTGTGACGCACAATTGCTCCACAGCTAAAGCACCAGAGCAAAATGGCTTCGCAGGACTCGCATATACCCCTCTACCCATCCCCCGTTGTTGGCGAACAATGCAGCGTCATCGGTTCCCGGATCCTAGCTTACAACGAAGACGACCAGACGGTACCTGGTAAATTCAAGTTTTGTGCTATGTTCAACGGATCCAAGCTCACTTGGACCTCCCTTAGTGGTCTTTCAGCGCAAATACACGGTTCTCAAAGTTCTCAACTACTCTCGCGGGGCAGGCTGCGCGAGTGCGGTATCATTATGCTCGTGGCATACACCTGCCTCTCTGAAGCCCAACCTTCCACCCCTCTTTAAACGGCCTCGCTACGGAGAAGAGAAGCAGATCGTGGTTGTCAAAAGCCGTCTCAACGGAGGGCTGCAACGAGACGAAAATAAATTAACAGAGCTTAAGGTGAGCCCTGCTCCGTTGCGAAACCTTCTTTGTTCCATGGACTAACCTTCCTTCGAGACGTTGCGTGACATGCCCCTACACGACAATATTATTGCTTTATATGATTTCTTCTTCACGTTCTACGACCCACCGCAACTGCACCTCGTATTAGGAAACATGGAGGGTAACCTTTACCAGCTGATACGCACGCGGCGAGGGCGGGCTTTGGCAGGCGGGCTGGTGTCATCTATCACTCATCAGATTGCCCTAGGGCTCAATCATATCCACGAACACAATTATTTTCATTTCAATCTATGTCCCGAAAATATCCTCGTCACCTCTACCGGCCTGTATGATTACCCCGAAGTGCCGATATCACCCAACACAAACACTACTCCGGTGTCCAGCAAGCAAAAGGACGTCATCGTGACGATCAAGATATCCGGCTTCAATTTAGCCTGTAAGAAAGGCAGCAAGGCACCGAATATGCATGCAGGATTCTCCTGGTACAGCTCCCCGGAGGTCCTGCTCAGAGATACCGACTATTCCACGCCAGTCGATATGTGGGCGTTTGGAGCCATCATTGGCGAAACGTTACGTCTGCAGCCTATGTTCCCGGGTCACGAGGGCCCTCTCCAAGTCGTCAGAATCGCTGAGATGCTGGGTGCTCCCCCAAAGTTCAGCCGTTATGATATGAACGGACAACCCGCTGATGCAGGTCAGTGGCCGGTGGGGGATATTCTCGCGGCGAAAGCTGGCATCACATTTCCAAAGGTATGGATTTGGATTAGCTTGGCTTCTTTCCGTTAACACTTTTCTTTGGCTCCTTGTAGACACAGGCACAGCCCCTTTCGTCTCTGTTCGCTCCGACCACGCCAGCGTCTCTCGTCTTAATGATTCGAAGATTGCTGATGTACGACCCGCAAAATCGCCTCACAAGCAAAAAATGCCTGGAACATGCATATTTTCGCGAGACGGAGGCCTATCGCACTACTCTTCCCGGTCAACAAGTTGCATCATAACACTTGACCCGCCCTGCCCTTCTGCTACTACTGTATTTATGAAAGCTAGATAAACTCTAGTTCCGGTAGAAGTTGTATTTTCTACTTCGCATTTCCAAGCTCGACTGATGTACGTATTTATTGCTAGATTACCTCTCTGTGTGAGGTAGATAAACGCCACAAAGTGTATGAAGTGTTCCCAGTCGAATGTACTTTTATCTATTCATTATGTACCAAACACCGCGAAGGCTTGCATCACTGGAATCCCCAACCTCTCACTTCGATACCCGCACGTAGATAAAGAAATAAATGGAGCCGAGCATTGCGACAGCCGCCACTTGGATACCTACGATTCAGAGCGCTTCACGTTATGGTGCAAGCTTGTCGGGTGTGGCAACCTATAGCGCAGAGTCTGTGGCACATAAAAAGCGTCTAGACGGGAAATACCTGTCTGCAATACGCCCCATCCGCTGCCGATATATCTGCTGCATCTACGCCTCCCGATGTCAATCCCGCAGGAGAGTAAAGTAACCCAAGAAGAAGTGGAGGGCGCTAGAGCCTGGGTGCACGAAGTCGGTCAAGCTAGTTAAACTGCTCCCGCAAAACGCTCTGACGTTGTAATCGGCAGATGTACAGATTGGCGGACACCAAGAACGCGGTCATGGTTCCGACCTTTATGCAAGAAGATACGATCCTAAATTTCGCAAGCACGTCGTCCTTGAAAGGCCGAGCTGCGCTGGAGCGGCTGTATACCTGGGAGTACGGCGCGTGCGCGCGCATTGACCACAGGTTAGTCGCACATGAATGAGAGGATCGAGCGAAAGGCTGATCATTTAACATTTAATATCGACCTCGTAGTATTCAAGAAAGTGAGTAGAGCGCCACTGGAGTCGATCCCATACGCCACAATAATTCAACTCGTTTATATTATGGCCAGTTCGAGTTTTGCGGAGCCGAATCCACGTCAACCTCTCCGTCCTGTACCGCTTCAAGAACGGGTCGAGCCAGAAAATGAACTACCGCGCCGTTTGGTACAAAACGCCACTGGTCTGTACATCTTTCCTGCTCGCTTGCGCATTTCTAACTTATGCAAACCAGGACCAGCGTGCGTGGCGGGTGGATATCAGTGGCGATTTTTCAAAGGTCTTTGCTGAGATCGCCTCGGTCGCAGGTCCCCCTCCGTTCTGACAGCGTGGATAGCCCACAACGGAGTATACTGCACGGTCGAGCATCTACATTGATATCTGTTACAAATTACATAGTCACCCTGGGTGTATTAGATTTGAAAATGATGTCCCTCCACCGTATTGAGCAAGCTAATTTCGAAGCCGCTACGCCGCAGGTCCTGTAGGCGATGCGTATGACGCAGTATTTCTTCGAGGTCGCAGTATGTCTCGACGAAATTCAGAGACGCGAGCGAGTGCGTCCTGGAAGAGCCAACGACGCTGTCTGTGAGAAGTCTTCGGCGCATTTCCAGCATCGTGAGCAGGGGATCTAGCTCGCGTCTGCCTTTGAGAAACAATTGAACTAGCGATGCACCAATTTCGCCTCGGCCGATTTTGTATAGAATGTCGGGGACAATGGGAGTGCTATGGGAAAAAGTGACGGAGATCAGCTCGGGCGTGAGCTGGAATAGTCGTAGGACGTCCTGGGTTTCGGAGATATTGACTGAAGCCAGTGAGATGTGCTCTAAACTGCATCCGGACCGGTTAAGCAATCCGCTATACATTCCGGGAGACCATGGGACTCCGTCGTAATTATAGATCCAGAGAGATTTGAGGCTGGGAAGAATGAGGGGCAGGAAGAAATTGTCGTAGCTTTCCTGGTCACAGAGCTGAATAGAGACACTGCGGAGATTAGGCAGTAGAATTTGGTAATTGTGTACCGTTGGAGGAGGGAGATATCTGATGCCAAAAATACGAATGTGAAGTCGCTTGAGGGATTGACATTTAGTGAGCATTGTGATGCAATGGTGAGAGTCTATGCTCGAGTCACATCTGAACGATTCGAGCCGGTGCCAGGGAAAGAGGAAATACTGCGGTAAAACTAGGGGGCTGAGATGCAATCGAAGCTTGCGGACAAGGGCCAGCGGACTGAAGAAGGTGACTGGAGACTCCCAAGGCATTACGAGTCCGGTATCAAAGCCACTGTTTGAAACAATGCTACATTCTTCTATGCAATCGAAAGAGCCAGTTGGTAGTGATAACAAGGCGTCAATTTGAGAGGGGTGTAGCACCACATGCAGGTAACTGAATCTATGGGAGAGGGGAGCAATTAAGTCCCTAACAAAGTCGACGAAGATGGATTTGTCGGTAGGTGTATCCATTAATGTCATGGAAAGAGGCAGATCGGCGGCACGAGAAAACCATAGTCGAGCGACCGCAAGTTTCTGCTTGCGCGTATAGGTATCGTCGACAGAGAAATGAACCGTATTCCACAGTTCTGGCATGTTCATGACTATGTTCCTCCAGGACGAGAAGACACCGCAGAGCACCAGAGGAGGGTCCTGCACGCAGGGCGTGGAGCGATTGTAGCCCGCAGAGACATAGTGGAAGATTGTTTGCCAGATCTCAGTCGGCAGAAATTTATGAGGGGAAAGTGCCACTCGATAACGTTTCATGGCTGTGATCATCTTTTCTCGTTCTTGAAGCAACTCTTCGTTCCCCGGCCTGGGTCCCTTTCTGAGGACACTATCCAGCTGAAGCACGCGGTTTCTTCGTGCGTGATATCGAGCCTTCACATGCCTCGTGTCGTGATTATTTAGTATAGCGTTCGTCAGGCCAATTTTTTGGTCGAATGCATCGCCTTCAAATGGCAGGGTCTCCATCGCTGTTATACCTACATGTGTGAGCGCAGATTAGACCAAATGTTTTGATGCCACTCACTACTTGATGATATATCTGGAATTTATCGGTTTCGCGAGATGAAATGTCGGGCCACCTCGACGGCAACAGGTTTAGCATATATTACGGCTGAAATTTGTGGGAACCGTAGAATCTTCAAGCGTGAAACTTTAGTGTTGAGCACAATGGAGCACGAATCGACGGATTGAGATATTTTGGCCTATACACGAGGGCCATTTGACCAACTTATCTTCCGACTCTCGTAATTTGCAGAGCGCATGCCATGAGCGACCCATTGAGGTAAATTGGAAACGAGGACAGGGGAGTGCACTGGCAGGTGTGCTTGCGAACAATGGATCGGGAAGTAAATCCGCGATTCCGATTCTGTGTAACTCCATGCAGACATTTCCACAAATTTTCAGCGCTGAGGGTTGTAAAAAACATGTCTGCGGTGAAAAGACGTACAGATGCTTTTGACTTTGCATGCTTATTCCAAGAAGCTCTGATCGCAAATCGGTGCGTCCGTCGGGATAAAAACATAGCCAACCAGATTCGGCTTATCCCGGATGATGTCTACTTTTGAACCAATTGCCCCGGCGTCCCGCACGAAACCCGTCAAAAACCCATTGAAAAATCAAGGGGGAACCTCCGGTACTGCAATACGAGCTTGGACACTCTGCAATTATCTCCTGCAGCGCGCCGAAGCCCGACACTGCCGCTTATAAACACCCTGAAGACGATGACGAATACCGATGTTGACGCTGCAGGATGACTGATCAAATGAGGAAACCAAAATAGTCGCGCACGCAATTATACTGGCACCCGCATTATCTTGTATCATCTCTTTCGTTCTTCTTGTCTGCATCTTCATCGCATAGGCCCTAGAAATCGAGAGACAATATGAGTCCAGCGTATGTTCCATAAAGCATTGAACCTGCAATCGCTGATTAAAGTTTAGACATGTAAACATGTACGGGGGATCCCCTCTCAATCGCTTATCTTGGCTGCGTTCCTCGCAAGCTTTTCTCAACGCAGTTGTCACACTTCCCACTGCACGGTGGCTCGTTTTCAATGGAGGCCAACCGTTAATGTCGTCAACGGAACCTCAGACAACGAAGCCAGAACTGGCTTATCTCACGACCGAAGACGTGAAGCCATTCCTAGGACCGGAGCCATTCTTCGGACAAGGACAATTGGCAGGCGAGATAATTGTGGAGAAGGAGGATGACGAGGAACGCGGGCACCATTCCCCCACAGAAGGGGCTCGCCATCTTGGTGTACGAGTCGTGTTTCTCGGCCTACACGAAACGCAATCCGGTCATAATAGCACTGCGCTCCCTTCCTCTGAATTCAGCGATCCGGAGCAAGCAGTCAAGAAGCTCCAAGGAACACCGTACCTGGCTGTCGATATCCAGGATGTGGAGGAATCCCCTGAAAGAGTTCAAGAGATCCTAAACCAGACGACTCTTGGACGGCTAGGAAAAATACTGAGTTGGTCGGAACCGCGCTCGCTCATATCCAGTGCCGATGCGGTGACGGCGGGTATATTTGCTCCGGCTCGAAGTATGATAGACTGGAATCAACGCAATAAAGTAAGTAAATTTGTATCCTTGCTAAACTTAGTCTTGGTCTGATGAAGACAGTTTTGCGCCGGTTGTGGTTCGCCAACTTATTCTATGTGGGGAGGTTGGAAAATCGCATGCAGGACATTATTGCCCTGGGCTGATAATAGTAATCGGAGTCCTTGTCCCACTGTGTACGCATCCAGCTCTTTGGAAATGCCGCCATACTGACTCTTTGGATATTACTAGAAAGGGACTACATAACTACACTCATCCACGGACTGACGCGGTGGTCATAATGATCGCCATAGACGAAACAGGCGATAAAGTCCTACTCGGAAGAGGTGTAAGTTTGTTGCATCATGCGTGTGGGTTGAGACTGAGTATTGTGTGCAGAAACGATACCCCGGCAAATTCTACTCCGCTCTCGCTGGTTTTATTGAGCCTGGTGAATCATTCGAGGACGCTGTGGCGAGAGAAATGTGGGAAGAGGCGGGTGTCCATGTCTGGAATGTGACTTACCATTCCGGTCAACCATGGGTCAGTGGGCCTGGTCCTCAGTACCCAGATAACAAATATATTGATGTTTTTCTGGCAGCCGTACCCGGCAAATCTGATGGTCGGTTTCTACGCCCGTGCCGATTCCACGAAACCAATACGAACGGACTTAGATAACGAACTAGTCGGCAAGTACCCGTCCTAGATAAATCGCAAGGACACTCCATTGATCATCCCGCCATCAGATGCGCGCTGGTTTACGAGACAGGAAGTCGAGTCTGTTCTAGACCACAAGACGGGGACCACGTTTCGGAGCGCCGACTTCAAGAAGATGGCAGAGATCATTGACGGGCCAAACAAAGCCTCGCAGCTCGAACCCGCTGCGCAAGCGCTGGCTCCTCCGGATCACACAAAGCCTAAGCCGCAATACGTACCTTCAAACGACGAACCTCCTTTCCGCCTGCCCCCTTTAACTGCCATCGCTGGCGTGCTTATTAGGGACTGGATAGATCGTAAAATAGGATTTCCTGTGGACGAGAACCTGATCCCGAAAGGCAATTTGTAGCTTGTAGCAAGTTGTATATGTACGATGGTTTATGGATAGATGTACATAGGACGATGATTATACGTAGACTCTCCAATGTTCCACCAGAATTCACTTTTGCCTCCTACTACTAACAACAGGTTCCAGGAATTTTGAAGATTAGGACTATAGGAGTCGAGACTCTTTAGTCGTATACAGTATACTGTCTGTCATCTGAAATTCTGAATCCTGATACTAGATAGTCAGAATCAGAAGTCAGTGCTCAGAGCCTCAGAAAATGGACTCAAAAAAGAAGAGAAAAAGATACAGAGTGTTTCAGTGCATTCCGGTACGGGGAATCGAACCCCGAGCTACCGCGCTCAAATTAAAGTTTGAAAGGCGGTAATGTTAGCCGTTACACCATACCGGACTACAAAAAATAACAAAATACAATAGGCATAAACTTACAATGCCAATTATGTATTCTCAACGACAAACGCTCGACAGCAACTCGACAGACGACCGGCAGACTGGTTATCCTCCACGCTCATCTCAAGGGCGATTCGTACGCTCATAGCTTTAGAAATCACAACACTTTCCATCTCTCTTCAGAGTAAACAAACCGAAGTCGCGTCTTGATTCAAAAAAAATGAAAACATGACCTTTTCCGGCCTGCGGTTCTTCCTTGCTTCTGACGTCTTCATCGCTTGCTTCTTACCTTTGCTCATCCTTTTTGCCACATACAAACACCTTCCAGCTTTTTCTCTGGCGGATATCCGGGACATTCTGGTACCTGGGTCATCAAAACGCCGTCATCGAGGCCACTTCACACTGCAGAGGGCATATTACGCATTCTCTCAATATGCACGTCTTTCAGCAAACGAACTATCGCGAATGCGGACTTCGTATGGCTCGCTCTCTCGATCTGGGAAGCAAATCGGCTACAAGATCGGGTATCCCAGGAAACTGGACAGATTGCACACCGTGACGAGCCTGAATACCACGGTCGCAGATCGCATAGTGGAGCTAGCAGAGGACGAATTTCCATCGCTCAAGGAAGAGCCGACAATCCAAACCGGACCAGCTGACCTCGGGCGCGTGCGGGAGTCATTGAAACATTTTGTTAGGGATTGGAGTGAAGAGGGTACAACGGAACGCGCCCGAATATTTGCACCTATACTCGATTTTTTAAAAGAGGTGGATTCGAGAAGCAGGGCGGGCTCGAAGGTACTTGTACCTGGCTGTGGTCTTGGACGGTTAGCTTGGGAAATATCGCAACTTGGTACGCCTGTTACATATCTGTTCTCCATTTCCTGTTATTCAGTGCCCTCGCTAGGATATGACACAACGGCAAACGAGCTCTCGTTTTTCATGACATTACCGCTCCGCTTCCTGCTTTCTCAGAAGACCACGACAACAGTCAACGAACATAACATCCGTCCATATGCACATTGGTTTTCTCATCAGTACTCTAATGATTCTCTATTTCGATCTATCAGCTTCCCAGATGTCGTTCCGAGACTCAGCGCAAACTTCCGTCTAGCAGAGAAAGATTTTCTAGAGCTCAAGGCACCAATGGGCAAGACTAGAGCCGGAGCAAATTTAGATGGTACCAACACAACAAAGCAGCTCACAGCAGGCTATGACTACATTGTAACTCTATTCTTTATCGACACCTCTCTCGATGTCTTTGCCACGATGACTCATATTTACTCCTTGCTGCGCCCTGGCGGTACGTGGATCAATCTCGGCCCTTTGCTATGGACTGGAGGAGCACAATCTAAGATCGAGTTGAGCCTGGAAGAGGTTTTACACGCTGCGGAGGAAATCGGTTTTAATGTTCAAGCTGCTGGGAATGGTCCCGCCTCTAGAAAAACAATCGAGTGCGAGTATACTGGAGACAAGAACGCTATGATGCGCTGGATCTACAAGGCTGAATTCTGGGTCGCCACAAAACGTGAGTAATGGCGGGTTTTTCCCGGCGCTCACGACCTACACTATTCAACCTTCCACTTTCGTTTTCATTGCTCGATGGGACGAATGCGTTGTCAAAATGCTCCTCATTCTCTTGAGGACATGATTTCTGGTGCGCGTCAAGTCGGTGCCGTAGCTCTATGGAACGAAAGTATTGTCCAGACTCTTTCTTGCATTTTACAATGATAATGTGCTAATTTTTCTGCTCCGGCAGTACGTACGCGTCTGCGCGTTTCACATTAGAGAATTTGGAGAAACCAGGACGTACTGAAACCTGGTGTGTCGTGTGGCGAGCCTCGCACTTTACCTACTCAGTCCCAGTGACGGTACGGTATCCGATTCTGGGCTCTGAGCATTCGTGTGCGCCGGCGCCTTGCGTCATTTGATATTTCCCAGCGCCAGAAAATCTGCATGTAAGGGTCACAAACGGATCTGCATCATGGGAACCCTCGGCGCTTGTGGTGAGCTCGGAAGTTCAAGTATCGCGTGAAAATGCTTGTGATCGCCTCCGGGACCGTCCTAGCTGCGGCTTCTGGTAGCTTCGCTTTCGCTGCTCGAAACATCCACGGGTGTGAGATGACGAGGGAAACACCGCAGGGAAACGCACATAGGCAAGGCTGAAACAATTGGGGAACGGTCGCAGTGTAATGCCATGTGTATCTTTGCCTCGATTAATAGCTCAAAGTGCTCAGGATCATTCTGTGTCCTTTGCCTATTCAAGAAAGATGCAGAGTTTATACCGTACGCGGATGCGAGGATCTCGACTATCAGCAACGGATACTCCAAAGTGCAACCGGCAAACACTTCTGTGCTGCTGGTATCCGAGTCCCGACTTCCCAACGAATGGATGACTTTCGAAGTCTCTTCTAACGTTACTTGTGCCTTCCTTTTTAAATGAAGAATAGTGAGTAATGAGTGCGCCGAATACTACCACGGCGCCTATTAGGAGCCTGTAGTTAAATAAAGAGGGTGATCACACGAAAAACCCAAGCTCTTGGTTACACCGTCGAATGCACATTTCTCTCTATGGCGGAGATTGCACTGACTTCCAGAGCAGGTCTAGGCGCCCAGCACAGCGTGAATCAATGAAAACAGCCGCATTAGGAACGTATACCGAGTCATATACATTCACGGTATATCGTCCGCCGCATTCATTTGAAACTGGTGAATTTATCAGTAACTCAGTTTCTACGCTAGTCTATTTATAAAGTGGCCGCCAACAGTTCTATTTTTGGAATGCATCCGACTAATTTTAGGCGTAAGTCAGCGTAAACTGTCAATGGGTGACGCGTTTTTAGGCTCTTGAGCGGCATGGTAAACATACACATATTTGCGCAGAGTCTCTTAAATTATGACAATGCTTGTTGGCTTGCTGCTTCGGATGCAACTTTCCACGGCTACAACTACTTCCGTACTCAACTCTACAAGTGCCAGCCAATACTATTGTAAATTCAGCTTCGAATAGCTTTAGTCGCAGGGTGTATTTGGCGGATTTGAGGGAAAATCTTGGCGAGCGAAGGTAGATCTCTGTTTGTTCGTTCCTAGGTTGTTGCCAGCAGATTGGCAGAAATGCGGATTCACTGTGCGTGTGGGACCTATTTTTATATATCTTCCCAAGTCTAGGCGCTCGCGCGTTGTATGAGCTCGAGGTAAAACGTCAGATTGATATCTCTGGGCAGTGAGTGCGTTATGGGAACTACACGACTACGCAATACGAGCCGACTCAGATATTGGAATGTATCAGAGGCCTTTCAGGTATATAAAGGAGGCGAACAATCCGGATATCTTCAAGCTATCGGTCCACTGTCTTTCAGCGTCACCACCTTACTTCTACTACTAATATGCGGCTCAACGCAAACTTCTACTTTATTGCTATTATATCGTCTATTTGGTAAGTCTCAATTAACATTTAAGCCGCCCTGGTTCCCGGGCTAATTGTGAAATATAGGCCCTATTTACTGGCCGATGCTCTTACCATCCGCCAAACCAGCAATAGTACAGCTACCACCAACAGCACGGCCATCCCCGCGCAGACCGCAGCCAACACCTACGACTACATCGTCGTCGGGTCAGGCCCGGGCGGCGGCCCGCTAGCTGCGCGCCTCGCTCAGGCCGGGTTCTCCGTGCTCCTCCTCGACGCGGGGCAGGATCACGGCACGGACGACACCATCGAGATCCCGCTCTTCCAGACGATGGCGTCCGAGTACACGCCGATCTCCTGGTCGTTCTTCGTCGATCATTTCGAAGACGCGGCGACGGCGATGCAGGACCCGAAATACACCTGGCGGCAGCCCAACGGGACGTACTGGGTCGGCCCGAACCCGCCTGCCGGGAGCACGCCGCTGGGGATTTATTACCCTCGCGCGTCGGCGCTCGGTGGGTGCGCAGAGCACAATGCGCTGGTGGCGCTCTATCCTGCGGAGGACGATTGGGATACCATCGCGAATATTACGGGCGACAGCTCGTGGGCGGCGGCGAACATGCGCCAGTACTGGGAGAA
This sequence comes from Hypholoma fasciculare, assembly GCA_016801325.1. Classification (NCBI taxonomy): domain Eukaryota; kingdom Fungi; phylum Basidiomycota; class Agaricomycetes; order Agaricales; family Strophariaceae; genus Hypholoma; species Hypholoma fasciculare. Next base: position 28,061 of record JAEKIV010000404.1, read on the forward strand.
GTTGGAGAATAACCAGTACATCGCTCCCGGCACGACCGCAGCGGAGGGGCACGGCTTCAGCGGGTGGCTCGACACCGTGCTTACCAACTTGGATCTCGTCCTCGACGACAAGCGGTGGCTCAGCCTGCTGCGCGGCGCAGCGACGGTCATGGGGAACAGTCTCGCGTCCTCGCCTATCAACACTGTCGCGGAGGTAGCTGCGCTGATGATAACGGACATCAACAACATTGCGCCGGCGCGCGACACCACGCCGGGGATATACCAGATCCCGCTGTCGGTGACGAATACGACAGGCATCCGCTCGAGCCCGCGCGACTTGATCCTGAGCACCGCGAGCCAGTTCAAGCTGACGGTGCAGCTGAACTCGCTCGTCACGCGCATTCTCTTCGACGAGGTCGCGGGGACGCCCGAGGCCGTTGGCGTTCTGTACGACACGGGCAGCTTCCTCTACCGCGCCTCGCCCAACTCGGGCACCGCGACGGTCACTGGCACCGGCGCTGCTTTTGCTAGGAACGAGGTTATCATTGCCGCTGGGACGTTCAACACCCCGCAGCTCTTGAAGCTCTCTGGAATCGGGCCGGCGGCGGAACTGCAATCGTTCGGCATCCCCGTCGTCCTCGACGCGCCAGGCGTCGGCACGAACATGCAGGACCGCTACGAGGTCACCGTCACCGGCACGCTCCCCACGAACTTCCCCGTCTACGCCGACTGCACGTTCCTCCAGCCGACCGCGGCGGACGACCCGTGCTTCGAACAGTGGTCGACGAACACGACAGACCACGGCGTGTACGGCACGAACGGCGTCGCGTTCGGGCTCGTCCTGCAGAGCAGCGTCTCCGCGCCGACGAGCGCCGACCTCTTCGTCGGCGGGCTCCCCGCGAACTTCCACGGGTACTTCCCCGGGTACTCCGCCGCGGCGGACCTGCACACCTGGTCGTACCTCGTACTGAAGGCGCACAGCCGGAACAACGCGGGTACGGTCACCCTCACCTCGACCGACCCGCGCGCGCCGCCGCACATCGCGTTCAACAGCTGGACGGTCGGCGGGGACGACGACCTCGAGGCGGTGTACGAGGGCGTGATGAGCGCGCGCGCGATGTTCAACGCGACGATCACGCCGGATGGCCCGTTCACGGAGGTGTTCCCCGGCCCGAGCATCCAGACGGAGGCGGACGTGAAGGCGTGGATCCAGACGAACGCGTGGGGCCACCATGCGAGCTGCTCGGTGCCCATTGGCGCGGAGACTGACGATACGGCGGTGCTTGACTCGAGCTTCCGCGTGAAGGGCGTGAAGAGCCTTCGGGTCGTCGATGCGAGCGTGTTCCCCAAGATCCCTGACTTTTATATCGTCGGCGCGGTGTACATGATCTCGGAGAAGGCGGCGGATGTGATCATCTCGCAGGCGCCCACGTCCTGATTGAGACGCGCGAGGTTTGTTACAGGTATTTATTTACATATTCTCTCTCTAATTTCGGTCTTCCATACTCTCTCGCTCTACCAAATCCTTCGCTCTTTTGCCGCTCCTTAGAACGCATACTTATTTAATTTATTCAGCCCATATATTTATTGCGATAGCGAGCAGAATAATCTCCGCTTGGTCTCCTCCCCTCCTTCCTTTGTTTTCGATGTTGTATACATTTAACCGTACTAATTCCCCTCTGAACCATGCACAAGCGATGTGTTTGTGCAGGAAACCTCCTCTCATTACATGTAGATTTTATAAAGCTGTATAAACTGTCATATTGTCAATCAAATGTTATTACCTTGTCCTCAGACATAATACGTCCTCAAAGACATGTACACGCGCTTCCATAGCATACACGGAGTACACAAGCCTCAGGAAAGCTCAGGAAGCGATGCTGCATCGCGGTACCGAACGAGCCAAATTTAATCCACCGTAAAGGAGTATCAAGACCGCAATCAAAAGTTTAAAGGAGTGTTTTCTCCGCGTTTTGAACTGGGGGCAGAATAATTTTAGACAGGGCAACAATTTGTTGAAACGCGGTGAAATGGGTGGTGATAGGCTGATGTATAGGTGCCCCGGGCGTCTACATACATAAGCTAGATTTAATACAGCAGGCACCAATCAGACAACGATAGCAATATTTCTGTTGCCTCAATAATACAGGGGAGTTATCTATTTTTTCTGAGACTCAGAAGTCTTCGAGGTCGGCGCAGGGTCGGTTTGGTTAGTTACAGTACAGTCATCACGGAGAAAACGTAGACCGGATGCGATGCTTCATCAAGTGCGACAACAGAGGAAGAGAACACGGCCTGCAACGGTGGCGCGGCGCAGCACGCAAGTCACGTTAGCAAAAGAAGACGCGCAGAACGGATGGTCCGTGCGCCCATCCGTCGGGTATATAAAGGACGCTCGAACACCCGCACACCTCATACTTACCTTGATGGCATAGGCCCCTTCATCTACCTGGGTTTGTGGGCCGTGGTGGTCCTTCATAGCACGGCGATCTTGCCAGTCCGCTGCGCTAACCCTAACCCTAGTAATTTTCTTTATTTGGGTTTCCGCGTCTATTCTATGTTATTTCTACTTCCGTGCTTTGGCGCCTGCCTCGTGGTGGGTCTGAATATACATTCAGTGTATTCTAGTAGATCCTAGCGCGCTTTCTTGGGCAGTGAAGACGAGAATGGCTGTTTGATGCCCAGATATCATTGCGGAACATAGTTTTACAGAGATGGATTTTTTATTGGTGTCGAGCTGGCAATCCGAGCGGTACCGCGCTGAAAGTGCTGATAGCAATCTTCTCAATGGCAATACGTGGCAATTCATCCGGTGCATCATTCAATCATACATAATTTTAACAATTTTGATCAAGCGTTGATTTTGCACATGGTCGCGCGTGGATAGGGTCGAGGACCACATTGAAATTTTTGAGCCTGTGGACAGAAGAAGAGGTGGAATACTTCAGAATTTGTGAAATTGTCTGCGTATTGCGACTCGAAGCTTGCTCGAAGCTGCCTAATTTACAAAGCGGTGAACTCAGTTCTATCTTATACCTCCCGCGCGGCCAGGGGTCTATGATTTCTGTGCTCTCTCTATTATAATTATTTTCATACCAGATGCTCAGCGCTCAGCACTCAGCTTGCTCAGTGCTCCGCATACTCAGCACTCAGCATGCCCAGCAGCATTTCCCTTGTCTGAGTTCTGACATACGGTCGGGATGCCGACAGCAATGATGGAATTTCGGGAGCTGTAGGGTCCGTGCGCATGATTGTGGGATAGTTGATGGTTATGGAAAGACGTTGGTTTTCGTTTTCGTGGCGTTGGTTATTGTTGCCGCCGTCTTCGTCGTTTGTTTGTCGTTGCCGCCGTTCTTCGCACCGTCTTCGTCGTCGTTCGCGTCGTTGACCTCCACGCACAGCGCCCTTTTCCTCGCGCAGAGACTTCGTTCAATTCCCTCTCCTTGTTGAACCTTTTTCTCCTTCGCGTGCGTGTCTTTTTATTTCGCCCCACCCACCACACTCGTTTCGCTGGATCCCAGCCCTCCACGCTCCCTACTCGTTCAGTATCTACAATTCTCTAACCGCCTTCTTCCCCTTATTTCGCAATAATTCCGCCGTTGCCATACATACCCCTCCATTTTTACCCGCTACACCCCCCGTATCGCTCCCATGGACGACGCACAGACAGCCTTCGCAAGCCAGTACCCCTCCTACACATTTGACATCGACATGATGAAGGTGAGCCGCCCCCCAGCCCGTGCAGCGGACGCCAGCTCATCGCGCCCACAGCGCTCCATGGATCCCGTCGGCGGCCCCGATGCCAAGAAGGCGCGTTGGTCCCCTACCTCCGCCTATTCAGGGCAGAATGCTGGCGCAGTTGGCCAAAATAACTCTAACCGGGACGCATTCGCCAACTACGGCTACGGGCCCCAGGCGACCATGGCCCAACCCGCGTTCAACAATTCCCAGGCAAACGGCAGCGCATTCGCTGGCAGCCCCCTCTACTCGACCCCCTCCCTTGCGGTCTCCACCCAGGCCAACGGAGGCGTCATGAACGCGCAGCTGAGCCCGAACACCGCCGCGGCGTTCGCTGTACAGCAGCAGCAACAACAGCAGCAGCAACAGCAACAGCAACAACAGCAGCAGCAGCAGCAACTGGGGCAGAACGGCAACTACAACGCCTTCAATGCCTACAGCATGCTAGGCATGGGCATGCCCACGATGGGGATGCTCGGCGGCTTCCCGTACAACGCGCAAATGGGCAACTTCGCCCAGGTACTTGCCTACTCCTATCTTTGGCCGCCTCGGCTCGTGTGGCTGATGTGTAATTACGTCTCTCTTGCAGAACTTCGCCCAGCAGAGGCTGCCGTCCCTGAACATGAGCATGGCGCCGGGGCAGGGCGGCGGCGGCGGGTACTCGCCCGTCGCGCTGAACGCGGCAATGAACGCCTCGTCGAACGCCACCGGGCGCACGGTGTACGTCGGCAACCTGCCCGCGACGGCGTCCGTCGACGAGCTGCTCAACCTCGTGCACTTCGGCCCGCTCGAGAGCATCCGCGTGCTGCCCGAGAAGTCGTGTGTGTTCCTCTCGTTCTTGGACGGCGCGACCGCCGCGGCGTTCCACGCCGACGCGACGATCAAGAAGCTCGCCCTGCACGGGCAGGAGCTCAAGATCGGCTGGGGGAAGCCGTCCCCCGTCCCTGCGCAGGTCGCCCTTGCGATCAGCCAGAGCAACGCGAGCCGCAACGTCTACCTCGGCGGGCTCGACGAGAACATGACGGAGGAGCAGCTCCGCGACGAGCTGAGCCGCTTCGGGCTCATCGACCAGGTCAAGATCGTCAGGGACAAGAACATCGGCTTCGTGCACTTCCTGAGCATCTCCGTCGCCACCAAGGTGAGCTTGTCGGCCTTGGCGTTGCGAGGCGCAAGCATCGACTTATCTCATCTGACTAACTAACTAGGTTGTCAACACGCTACCCACGGAGCCCTCCTGGGCAGGCAAGCGCGTCAACTACGGCAAGGACCGCTGCGCGTACATCCCCAAGTCGCAACAGGCCGCCGCCCAGCAGGCACAGGCCGCGGCGGCGCAGTCGCTCGTTGCACAGCAGGCCGCGATGTCGCCGCAGCAGGCGACGTTCGCGCCCTTCGCGCAATACCCCGGCGCGCCGTTCACGCCGGTCGACATGATGAACCCGGTGAACATGGCGAGCCCCATGGGCGGCGTGCAAGCGATGAACCGCACGGTTTATCTTGGGAATATACATCCGGAGACGACGCCCGAGGATCTGTGCAATGCGATTCGCGGCGGTGTTCTGCAGAGCATTAGGTATATGCAGGACAAGCACATCGCGGTGAGTGACGTTTGGCATGATGCGCCGCGCTGCGCTGGCTGTTCACCTCTGTTTCGGTTCGGGCCGCTGACGTGTTGTTGTTTCCTTTTTGTGCTGGTTAATTTAGTTCGTCACGTTCGTCGACCCTGCGGCGGCGTTCACGTTCTTCCAGGTGGCGTCGTACCAGGGCCTGACCTTGAACAACCGCCGCCTGAAGATTGGCTGGGGCAAGAACTCGGGGCCTTTGCCCCCGACGCTTGCGCTCGCAGTGCACTCGGGTGCGACGCGGAACGTATACATCGGCAACGTCGAGGACTACGAGACCTTCACCGAGGAGAAGCTGAAACGCGACTTCGGCGAGTACGGCGACATCGAGCTGGTCAACTTCTTGAAAGAGAAGTGCGTTTGTTCCTATTTTTTAATAAAGTGTTGATGGGAATGCACGGCGCTGACGTTTTTTTTTCTTTGTTCTTTTTGTATTGGTGTTGTTGTTGTTGGACATGTGCGCGGCCCGATTTAGGAATTGTGCCTTTGTGAACTTCACGAACATCTCGAACGCGATCAAGGCCATCGACGGGATCAAGAACAAGCCCGAGTACGCGAACCTGCGCATCGCGCATGGGAAGGACCGCTGCGCGAACCCGCCGCGCTCCGGCCCGCAGGGGGGCTCCGGCGCGAAGCGCACGCCGAGTGGGAATGGGAACCACGCGGGCGAGAACGCGGGCGGCGCGCATGGGGACGGCGCCGACGAGGTGGATGCGTTCTTGGTGGGCGACGAGGGCCAGATCGTCGAGGTGCAGCCCATGCACGTCGACGAGGCGCATCTCCAGGCGAACGGCATTGTTGCTTGAGCGTGGTGTGCTTCTTTGAACTCACCACCACCTTATGCTATTCCATTTCCCAACCCATCCCATCCCAGTCTCGACTCGACTCGCCCGCGCGGACAAAGATTAATTTTGGATACCCGCTTTGCCGCTGCAAGTTGCTCCCAAGGGCCCTGTTGTGTATATTTAATCGCCGGCCGGCGCCTCTCAGCGCTGTGTCTCTCTATCCTCTCTCTCTCGTTCGTCCGTCCGCTCGTTCGTTATCGCCCGCTCCGTGTGTGCCCTGCCTGCTCCCGTCGCTCGTTGCTTCGTCCCGCCTCGCCTCGGTCACCCTCTCTCCTTGCGATATGCTGAAACCCCCATCAAAACACTGCTTCTCCCCTCCCTGCAAATAATGGACGGAAGTCGTCTGGCTCCGGGATCCCGCCTCAATGCAATGCAATACCCCCCCGCATCGTGTGCATCGGTACTGTTCCTCACCTCATTTAGGTTGGATCTTTTGGGCTATTGGTTGTGGCATCTTTATTACTCTCCTATTTCGAAATCTCCGTCCCCCTTATTATCAATTCATTACTCCCTTCCTCCCTTCGCGAAATTATTATATACGTTTGTGGTTTCACTCTTTTATTTTTTTTCCCACTAGTTTCAAGTTTCGTCTCGAAGAAAAATTTATTCTCTTTTTTCTTTCAAAGCTCTTCTGCTCCTTCGTCGTCTCGTGTTCGCCGTTGATCTTCATTGATACAACGCGAATAACCTTGGCGTCGTCCCCGTTGGTGAAACACGTGACTAGGCTATAGTTACCGTGCGTGCCGTCCGCTCTCTTCCTTCTCAAGTTCTTTTTTCTTTTTCATCTGCGCAATCTGTCCTGCCTGTCTCGTCGCTCCGTCCCGTGCCCCGCTCTCTCCCACCCAAGCCCGAAAAAAGGCGTATAATCCATGCTGCTGCCCTCGATCTCCATCATTACTGGACTGCATCTGCAAAATATCCAATAACCAAATATGTACTCTACACCCCGCCGCAAATTCGCACTCCAAATACCAATCCGTCCTCGTCGTCCTCCGTTCGCGCCTTCCTCATCGCCGGCTCTGGACGACCGATCGCCTATATCTATCAAACTTAGTGCATAAAAAGTCAACCCTCTAATCCGCGGCTGTGGTGGCTGAAGAAACGAACTCCAGCCAGCCAGCCGTGACTTACCGTGTATTAGCCACCATCCTCCTCCCTCTATACCAAGCCTACTTCAATACTACTTAGTCTCTAGTCTCTGCGCGATACTTACGGACACCGAAGATCCATCCCACACGTTCCTCCTCCTTCAATTCGATAATAGTAGTTGTAGTCGCAGTATTACTTATCGTGCGCCCCGCAGGTTCATATATCATTATGATCTTCCTTTTTTTTCATTCCTCTTTTCTCTCTCCTTGCCTCCGAGTTTAAGTGCTCTTTTTGCGTTATTTGTCGTCTCTCGTGTATCGCGTACCAGTCAAAGAATAATATATACCTGGTTTTCGATGTTGGGGCTCAAGCCCAAGGGGAATGATGGGTCGGGAATGGCATGCAATTGTGAAGCAATTCGTATGCGTGAAAACGAGGCTGTAGTCTGTTTGGGTTAAGCTCGGGAGTGTCATCGACGCCAGGCTGATGTGCGGCTGAGCACCGAGAAAATGAGGATACTTCAAGGATACTTGATAGTTAATTGCATCATGGATTGTTTGATACTACTTTAGTACTGAGTTCAATGTGCGCGATCAGCAGTATTATTCATATAAGGAACTTGTCAGCCCAAAAATAAGTTATGTAGCGCCCCGGTGACGACGGCGAAATCCGTCTCTGACAGGGTGCTTGACCGATGAAGCGCCGATGACAGTGGCGCCCATGCACTGCGCATGTGTGCGCTGTGGCTGTAAAACAATTATGCGTACAACCTGGATCTTATCGGAACTCTAACGGAATTCGTTCTACGATGTACTACCTCCCTTTCCTAGAATATATGGAGAATTTGGAGCGTGTGCCACTACCGATCACTCCGATGTAAGTGGTGCGCCAACCAAACATCAACGACGGTAATAGGTATGTGGCCGTACAGTAACTATCAGTTTAAAAGGCCGGGCTACAGAGGGGCCGGAGGAGACTGCTACTCAGGTACAGATGACTCCCCCGGGCTATAAACTTTGATTTTTAGGCACCGGCGTAGTGATATTTGAAGACCAGCCACTGGCAGCGCTGCATTTTCCTTTCTATAATAAGAACGATTGTATTATTGGCATACGACCCCTAATCTCCACCACGCTCACGCTCAGCACAGCCTTCATTAAATAGATCATAAAAACGTGTAGTGATGGGCAGAGACACATCCCGTTTTGCCGGTGGTACTGTGTTTAAGGAGCGGTAGATGCCAAACGAAAAGCGGATTAAACAGACTAAGGGTGTAACAAGATTCATCTGGGGTCAAGGAATCAGTTTCCTCAAAAGCTGATACAAATAATTGCTGTGGTTCGAACTTAGCGCCAAATCATCGGAATAAAATCGAAGCCACTACACGCCTTATACATGAGGCATATGCCCAACTAGCACTTTCTGTGACCATTTTTATGGCATATTGATTAAAGTAATTTTGAGAGTGCAGTTCACAGCTCCTGAATGCCGCCTAGAATTGCATCCCGAGGTTTGGCACATACACACAGCGTACTCAGTATCTATGTGACTAAAAATGCGTCCTACACATGTATGTGTAAAAATTTACACGCAGGCGATCCGCAAGAATATAAACGAAGATGCTTGTAATATTAAAAGCCCCTCTTCCCCCCCTGCAGCCCTTTGGCCATTTCTTGATACCCTTCTAAATCTCGACAAACTATGGCAGATCGATTCACTTTGCCAATGTCTCTACTATTGACGTCAGAAATTTGCTCCTCGACGTATTTAGGACTTATCATGCATGATTTTCGCCAACGACCCATGTTCAACATTTCGCTCACCCTGTTCACCATTTTTTTTCATGCCATTCTTCTGCTCTCAATTCCGACGAATCAAAGAGAAACGCATCAAGAACACAAATTTTACATCAATGCATTGGAGCAGCCTTTCAGCGCCTGGGGGATTTTGGCCAACTTATTTTGGGCGGTCGCCTTCCTGTCGGACGCCAACGACTTGAAGGCTTTGTGGGGTCAACGACCTCGCGCACAAGATTATTTCTTTGCAACTTTCTCCGGTCTTGAATGCCTGATAAACATGTACATTACTTGGAAATGCGTCAGGGATCCAGGAATTAATTCAAGTGAGATTTTTGAGCTTTCTAATAAAGGTCTTTTAATTGTATTGTATTTTCCAGCACAAGGACGATAGCCAACCGACCTGATTTGTGGATCTTTGAACCGCTTTACACTGCACTGTCAGTCCGAAAACTAGTACTACTTTGCATTCTCTTGCTGATTAATTTGACATCCAAAGGTTGCTCGATCTTCTGAGAGATCATGCTGCTGTTGCGCGCATTTACATGGCCATATTAATGCAGTTCTGTAGTTGTTCTGTAGAGTTTTGTATCTATTTCGAGACATCTTCGCCGCAGCGAAAGCTGGTTAATTGTTTATCTTGCCAATATTGCCGCCAGGCTATAGTCTTCCATCAGTGTCGTCTTTTGTGAGGTTTCAATGCAGGCAGATGACCTGTACACGGTGATTCAAGTAGAAGTCATGTTCAGGATTAGCTGGTGCGTCCCCATTTCGGAGGCTCTAAATCTACGTTACATTATTTATGTGGGTTTCATTGGGTTTTCAACTACATAGGAATAGAAATGATTTTTTTTGCATCTTCGCCTCAAATCTTAGGTACGACTGCGCATGCAATTTTGTTTTTTCATTGATATTCTGTTAGCTATTCCAATAAAGGCAATATTCCCCTTAAGGATTGACTAGGAGCCCACGCCTGACGTATAATAGGCGCTCAGAAGCGCACATAAGCGCTCGTCGTTCACGTTACCGCCCCTATCAGGTCGGTCCCCAGGCGCCCAGACCGCTTCTATCTTCCCCTTATCGCATCCTTCTACACATCTTTCCTTTATCGGCGTGTCCCAATCCCGCACCTAGCCACCTTTTGCCTTCTCTTTTCATCACCTACTCACCCCACACCCTTTCGTCTATCTTTCAAGTTCATGGGCGCACCAGTCGAACTCGTCCGATGACCCAAATAAATTATAGCGTCAAACTAATCCCGAGGACGGGATCAATCGCAAGTCTTGAGGGCAAAAAATGTCGAAGTTCGAATGAAGGTTTAATTGGTATATTCAATTTCAACAATGCACAAACCACTAGTAAAATTAATGAGTAAGGGGGGAGGAGACAAGTACAACACATCTCCATTAATATTAATTCCACGCAGCCTGGGCATAGAGCCCCAACGCCGCATTGGCCAAAATCGGGCTGTACGTCGACACATCTGAGTTAGTGAACACTGTCGTGTTTTGGATGGAGTTGAGGATCTCCAGAAGCTGGTCGGAGATGAAGTCCACGAAGACAAGGTCGATAGGCGTGTCCTCAGAGGCCACGGTGGGCGGGATGGACCCGATGAAGTCAGGCGAGTCGAAGAATGGGAGAGGAGCGTGGAGGACGTCGTCTCCGACTCCTGGGCAAGCCTGAATGTTACGCGTTAAGTTTCAAGATCATTTCGAACATCCGAAGAACACTTACATCAGTGGTCACATATCCGAGCGTGAGGTTAGCAGCCGCACGTCGGGCAGCACCATCGTTCCGCACGTCCATCTCCTGCAGCCAGCGGCGGTACGTAGTCTCGACGTAGCCGAGTCCATACTCGGCGCTCTCCCGTGCCTCGAACATCGCGCGGCGCTCGTTGGCGCCCGCGTTGTTGAGCGCGGGCAGCACCTGGTTGGCGACGCTGAATGGCACGTTGGGGATGAAGAGGAACGAGTCGGCGAAGGGCGACGCGGTCAACTGGTCGTTCTTCGTGAATGGCCCGGCGTAGACGTCGAAGCGCTGCGAGCCGGAGTTGGTGATCATGATGTTGGGGATGGAGGCGCGCGTGTTGTTGATTGCGAGCGCGACTGGCATGGCCTATTCAAAAAACTTAGGAAATTTACGCTTGCAAGCTTTTTCGGGAACTCACGTTTTGGGCAAAGAGGGTGAGAAGTGAGTCGTTAGAGGGGTAAGGCGATCTGCAAACATGCAATCAACTAATTGTCGTGGTAAAAATGTTTGTTTTACTTACCGGCTGAGGGTGAAATCATGCGGGGCTGTACCGAACAGGAAGGAAAGGTCGAATTTACTGGCCAATTTGTTCAATCCTTGAGTGATGGATAGACCTTGCAAGGTGCTGAAGGTTCTGCTGTTCGTATTTGTATGGAACTGCACCAATAACAGTCAGGGACTATCGGATCGTTGACGACCCGTTTCGTACCTGATACGAAACGACATTGGGATCAATGTATCGGCGATTGAAGGTCAGATTTCCTTTGCTTTTCGTGTTGAGGTTTGCACCTGTTCATCCTCTTAGGAACAAGGTTATATATCTGTGTACGCGTCTGCTTTACTTACTCAAGAACCCTGAGTAAATTTATATATGTTGAGTGTGGGCGATGAAACCACTGTTTGCTGGACTCACCAACTGTCTCCATGTAACGCCCGCTCTCCAACGACATGGAACGGCCATCAAGTTGGACTGCAGAGAGCTGATCAATTCTTGTTCTGCGATGAGAGGAATTTAGCTACATACGGCAGTCACGAACATGGGAATGTCCTCCGAGGATAAGAATAGGCGTCAGCGGGTGCACAGCGCGGACCGCACTGAAGACCGCAGGCCCTGCAGACACACTTAATCATTCCACGGACTGGCCGCCCTTAAAAATAACTCACAGTTATCGCGGGCAACTGGCATGTGCCTTTGCGAAGGAATATCTTAGTCAGTTATCATGTCCTAGAACCGAATAGAGCCACTCCTACCCGACGAGTAGGAAGAAATCAGGTTCTTCTTTAATAGCGTCCAAAAACTGTCCCAGAATTACCGTTAGACATGAAGTGGACATTTGATGTGAGCATACCCATGTTTCCTTGACCATGTCTGCGACGGGCTGGACGGTGGTGTTGACGTCGTTACCCGTGAAATCGTACAGAACACCCAAGGACGTGACTTTTCGGCCCCTGCGAAGGATATGTCAACTCGAGGGCCATGGCCACTAAGCTGAGAATGCGTACTTTCTCGTGGTGAACTTCGCGAAGCGATCTTGATATGATATGAATATCGAGTGTATAGAACGTAAACACCAACTTACTTCCGACAGGCACGCTAACAACCTTTCCTTTGTCGTTGAGAACGGTGATGTTGACATTGGAGGAGAGGTATCGTCCTTTGAACGCCGGGGCAAAGTTTGTGTACCTGAAATGAGCATATTAAAGTCTCGAACGAGAGTACAAGCGCGCAAGCGAGACGCACATGTCGAATGTGTTCGCGTAGATGTACAACTCGTGGCTGTCAGAGTGGTCAAAAAAGTTCCAGAGTCGCTTAGTATCGTCTGCCGCTCACTTTCCAATGGCCATGATATCATATGGGAGTTGTTTGACAAACTGATTGGCCTAAAAATATGGTGACATGGGTGAGCCTAAACTTCACGGAGACTAGTCAACTCGTTGCGTACATCATGGGCGTCAACTCCTCCGGCAGGGAATCCATCAGTGACACCGGTACCTACGAGCCCATTAAGGTTACTGAGCTTCGCCGTACCATTAAACTTACCGTCATGGAGGTCACCGGAGTCGACAAGGAGTAGGTCCACATCACGCTCCTACAAGGCCTATGTTTAGCGCGCTCATCTTTGATTCTGTCAGAACCATTCTTACAAGCGCTATCGCCTTCATATGGGTCACAAACGACGCGAAATCTCCAAAGGTCCCGCTGAGAGTGTTCAGATATTCTGTTGGCGTCCTTATCGAGGTTCTGGGAAGACGACACGCACCTGTAGTTAGGCTCTGGGAACGATGTCTTTTGGTGGCCAAGAAGCCACCCATGGCTGTCGGTGGTGTGGATAATGTTGAGGTCGCCCCAGACCAGTGGACGCGTCGGCGGCGCGACGGGGACAGGGACTGTTCTCCGCGAGTGGTCGTGTACATGCCCGTCGGCGCCGTCGGCGCAGGCCGAGACGGCAGAAAGCGACCCAAGGAGTCCAAGGACGAAGCCAAACGTGAGCATCGTTGGGGGAGGAAAAAGCGACGGCAGGCGATACGGCGGCGGGGTGGAGCAATCTTATAGTCGTCCTAATATTCTATCAAGAGCGACGAGCTAAAAATAGAATGGCACGGATGCATGGCTAGTAGGATGTGCACCATGTGCTCCGTCCCAAATTTCACCGCTCTCGCGAAGCTTGGTGATGGAAATATGTCAAAATCTTGTGGGTGGGTGTAATTTGTGTTATTCGTCGCACGCTGTAA